>WWET01002175.1:261000-275398 GCA_011038615.1 Limnodynastes dumerilii
TTCCTGTCACTGGCTTTCCCTTGGCACAGCGGGCTCCACTCCTGTCAGCTGTACCTGACATAGGGCTCTGTTATCATCTCCTATCCGCAGGAATCAGAGCTGGCAGCACGTGCATTTGCAATAAAGATGAGGCGCAGCGATAGCCTTTTACATAGTAAACAAGAATGATAAAAGCTGCGTACTTTTGAACCGCCGCCATTTTATACTTCTGAAAACTTAAGGTAAACTGTGGGTATCGCCAGTCTGTTGGCGAAGAAGGATGTTAGAAGAGCCCTTGCATGGATGTCTGGATGGATATACATATAACATGATGCTCCTGAATCTGCTGTCTGTTATTTCACTCCGCAACTTAAGGAGTTAACTGATAAAGACTTGCAGGAGATAAAGGCTGAATATGTAACAACTGAACGTGATTGGCCAATTATTATGTGGGACTGTTTGAAATATTTAAAGAGACAAACCCCTTCCCACACGCCATACTATGTAGAATACAAAGTCATTTACATCTCACCAGTTTCCTCCACCATCAAAATTATTATTATTATTATTATTAATGTTTATAAGGCGCCACACGGTATCCGCAGCACCGTACAGAGGCATTAGAAAGCAAATAGTTACGTAGACAATACAATAATTAACAGAGGGTATAAAACCCATAGAATAAGGAATCCAATACATGTACAATGCAAAAATAAAATACCTTATAAAAATAGCGGAACAATATGTAAGGAAAATAAAGTTGCTGGATGTGTGTGTAGGAGCAGGTGAATAAGGACAGAGGTACTATGTATGGGATATAGAGATGCTGGATGTGTGTGTAGGAGCAGGTGAATAAGGACAGAGGTACTATGTATGGGATATAGAGATGCTGGATATGTGTGTAGGAGCAGGTGTATAAGAGCAGAGGTAATATGTATGGGATATAGAGATGCTGGATATGGGTGTAGGAGCAGGTGAATAAGGACAGAGGTAATATGTATGGGATATAGAGATGCTGGATATGGGTGTAGGAGCAGGTGAATAAGGACAGAGGTAATATGTATGGGATATAGAGATGCTGGATATACGTGTAGGAACAGATAAATAAGGACAGAGATACACAGTAGAGAGAAAAAGTGGGAATTATCAAAGCAAGGAAGAGGGAAGATGACAGGAGGGAGGAGGGCCCTGCTAAGAAAGGACCTGATTCACACTTAAGAATCTTCTTAATATAAGAACTTAAAGTTACTCCTGGGCAAAACCATGTTGTTTTGGGGAGGAGTTAAGTTAATTGTATTCTTTGCATGCAGTGATATATCTTTGAATTGCTTACTGCACACAGATACTGACCAGCTTTACTATCACACTGTTATTTAGACTTGGGCTGGGAAATATCACCTTTCAACACTAGTACTGTTTGCAACAGATGAAATATGACTCCCCTGCAATCAACATGGTTTAGCCCAGGAATGACTTTAAGTTCTTATTTTAAGAAGATTCTTAAGTGTGAATCAGGTCCTAAGAGAGGGTGAATAAGCAGGAGACACAGGGATGAAGATGGGGAGGGCAGATAATCTTAGGTGAAAATCTCAGTCAATCACCAACAGAAGCCTTGGTGTAGGTACCTGTTGCCCGGTTTGTTTTTCTGCACCAGAGCAGCATTTGCGTTGTAATTAGAGGTAAATGTCAATGATATTTTTGTCTAAAAGTCAGTGGCAGTTTTTAATATTATGAAAAAAAAATCTGTCATAAAGCAGACTCTCTAGAAGACCACAAAAGGTTGCAAATGTGGGTATATTGAATATTCCTTTAAGATGTTAGTATTTAATACCTTCAAAAATGTATAAATTTTCTGCTCTTTCTTCCCATTGATGTCTCCTTTCTCAAACAGTTGGAAATTTGGAGTGAAGCCACCGCCAGGACGTACATATCTGTAGGGTAGATAAACATCTTGTGATCAGCAATGTAATTCGATGCTGCACAGAAATGGTTGCTGAATCACACGGCTGTTCTTTATCAGGATGATCAGAATGATATATACAGCAGTTGATAAAGTCTAGCATTCAAAAATACACAGCACTATACACAGTCCCCCCTCTGGTTACCAGCCACCCTGCACATAGCACAAACCAGATATTTATGCTCTAACTAGCTCTCATTAGACCTAGGTCTTCCATCTGTAAGTTCCGTGTGAAAGAGAGTGAGGAGGTTTAACCCTGTCTGCAGATGAAGCCTGTGACTCCTATCAACACTACAATTCTTACTTACCTTGGAAGATGCCCTCTTTACCACAATCTATTTAACTCTATATTATGTAACAGTCATTCGCTGAAGTCCATAGTTCTTAAAAATGTCACAGCAAAACCTGTAAATGATTGTGTAAGTAGGATTCAGGAAACTAAGTGAAGGTGGGGAAACCATTTAGATTGATTGTGGAGATGCAAAATGTGCTTTGCCCCTTCTCCCATAGACGTTCAAAGAAAAAAATATTATTTGAACAAGTGCTTTAAAGATGCATATTGCCAACAGTTCAGTGCCATTTATCACCTAGATACTTCTAGGGCTACATATACTAAACCGTGGAAGTGGAGATGTTGTCCATAGCAACCAATCAGATTGTAGCTGACATTCTCTAGTATGTAACAGGAAAGGGAGAACTAGAATCTGATTGGTTGCTATGGGCAACATCTCCACTTTCCTTTTTCAGCAGTTTAGTAAATCTAGTCCCTACTATCTTAGTGCCGTATTCACAGATCCGATTTTGCGTGGAGTTGTGTGCGTATTTTTAGGAGCGGATTAACTGCGCATGCGTAGTAACTTTTTCCACGCAAATGACTTAGTATTTACGCACGTAAGTACTTTAGGCACGGACTTGTGAATTGCACTTAGGGACATGCGTACAAAGGGGCGTGGTTTTTTCCCTACGCTAGAAGTTACGTGAAAGTGGACGGAGGGAGGCGTTTAAATGGGCATTTTAGGGTGCGGTTAGATAAATACACACGTAGAGATAAGGGTGCCCTATGGAGGCATAAGTCACCGAAAGCCCGTCCGGCCGAGGGGAGTGTCATGGGTGTTGACTTTCTTCGTGTGTACGTAAAAACGCGCACATAGTAAATACGGATCTGTGAATCCGATCCTTAATCTTTAGTTTCCAGCATGCAATATATTTCCTATGTTATAGAGATGCCGGTAACTAGTTTAGTACATATGATGAGATTACAGTCTATATAAACTGGGTAGAAATTCAAATAAATAAGTCCAGTGTGTTTACCAAATGCCAAAGGTTTATTTAGTGTTAAACATTTTTTATACCACTCACTTCAGACCCAGGGGAATTTCTTCATTGTTCCCAGGTTCTTGTAGACCAAATTGGTTGCAAGGAAATCCCAAAATAACAAAGCCGTTGGATGCCAGTTCTTCTTGTAGTGCATTCAGTTCTGAAACCAAGACATAATAATGATCAGTCTTTCATTGTCATATAAGAAGTCCTTGATTTTAGGATATGGGCGTAACTATAGGGGCTGCAAGGGTTGTGGCTGCTATGGGGCCCAAAGAAGAAAGGGGCCCGTGGCAGTTAGCAAGACAGCAGACAGATTAAAACAGCCCTTAGCACTCCATGGGCTAGATTTACTAAGCTGCAGGTTTGGAAAAGTGGAGATGTTGCCTATAGCAACCAATCAGATTCTAGCTCTCGCTTTCTTTTTACATACAGATTGGTTTCTATGGGCAATATCTCCACTTTTCCAAACCCACAGCTTAGAAAATCTGGCCCCATGTATGAGTACTGAGTGTAGTTTTTAAACAAAGCGCTGTTTTAAGCTGTCAGCCTCTGACAGTGTCTTTCAGCACAGGAATTGCATAACTTCTGCATTATAAAATGTCTTAAGTCAGGACAGAATCTACTGTACCTTTTTCTAAAAACTATCTTTCTTTTTAAAGACCCAAAGCAAGGATCCATTTTTATTATATTGTTTTCTTTTTAAAATATCAACCCCCAAAGGTTAATCCTTTTCTTTTTGTTTTTTTTCTGTGTTTGATCTTGCTGTCAGTTTTTTGTATGCCTTTCTCATTGCATTACTAGTGGTTAAATGACAAAGACTTAATTAAAAAGAAACTGCACACAACCTACAGGAATCATGTTGGTTTAAGACTGTGACGTTAACTGTAACATTTTAAATATTTGTTCTTATTATTTACAATTTAAATGAAGAACTGAGCTCAACCACGAGTCTCATGCAAAACCACACTAAAGAGTACACGTATTTGATATCTGATAAATTCAGATCCTCAGGTAATAACGACAGCTAAATTACACTCGGGCTGCGAGAGCGTTTCGAAAGTTCCACTTCTGGAATCATTCTGGATCGGATCCACAGCTTCGTACAAGAGACTATGGGCCTGATCCAGAGCTACGAAATTGGCCGATTTCGAGCGAGCGTATGACCGTTTTTTGCGTATTTTCGTACGAAAATTCGCACTGCGCATGCCCAGTATGACAGCTTCCAGTCGGCTAGACGCACAGACGTGTAAGCGGTCGTATTGTGTGCGAATTGTTCGCTCGAGGGGCGTGTGTTCAGTACGACGGTCGCCTGGGCGCTCGTTTTACTACACGGAGGCGGGGATAGCCATTTAAATTGTACAGTATGGGCGTGCTAAGCCCGTACGCTTTGCGTAATATGTGCGCGTGCTAAGCCCGTACGCTCAGCGTATTATGTGCGAAAATTCGTACGGCCGACGGTAGTACCTAGTGTAGGGTATAGCCGCCGTAAGCAGGTACTTTACAATGGGAGTGTTAGGGGCGTGTATGTTTATACGCACGGCCGAACGTACGCATTCGCCCGTCGTGCGAAAATTTCGTGGCTCTGGATCAGGCCCTATGACCTCTATGGACTGGAGGGTGCATGTGCTCTCCAGACGTTAGATTTACTAAAGTAATATCCATCGTACAGGACTAAAATCTGTATGTTGTATTTTAAGTGGAAATTTATTTGTCAAGCAGAGTGTCAGAGGGAACCAGACTACTAGACATTCCAAACCAACTCATTGAAATAAAAAATACTGTCAAGGGTATAGTTTACCATACTGGCAACTGAACCAAATATTTCCTCCATTAAATAATTTTAACATTAGTAAAGTAAAAAAAAATACAAATATTTAATTCTACAGGGGTACTGATTTTATCTAAATTCTAAAAATAAATCCCTGCAAGACTAAATATCATAACTTGAGTCACCTGGGGCTAGATTTACTAAACTGCGGAAAAAGGAAAAGAGATGGAGATAGCAACCAATCAGATTCCAGCTCTCACTTTCCTATTACATACTAGAGAATGTCAGCTATAATCTGATTGGTTCCGATGAGCAACATCTCCATTTTTTTCCTTTTCCACAGTTTAGTAAATCTAGCCTTGATATCTAGTCATAGAGGAGGTAGTGTGGTAATATCATGAGATTGTACTTCTATAGATAACCATCTGGAATGCTTGAGACCACCCTTTCTACCTCCTCCCCAGCAATAAGGCTGTAGGGTCAATGGACATCATGGTGATAGGGAAGGAGAGGCAAAGTAATATTTAGATGAAACCCCCACAGTCTAGACCTATACAGAATACGTCTTCAAAATATACATTTAAAAATGAGTATTTTAGTAGTGCTGTGTCATATTTCACTTCACACTCCCTTCATATAACAAGGCAGGGGAGAAGTTAACCAGCCTAGGCCCCACAGCAAGGAGGAGGGGCTATATGCGAGAAGCCGTACATTTACGTCCATATATGGGGCCAGATTTACTAAGCTGCGGTTTTGGAAAAGTGGAGATGTTGCCTATAACAACCAATCAGATTCTAGCTCTCACTTTCTTTTTACATACAGGAGAATGTCAGCTAGAATCTGATTGGTTGCTGTGGGCAACATCTCCACTTTTCCAAACCCACAGCTTAGTAAATCTGGCTCATGGTGAGCTAAGCGCTATAGTAACCACACCCTTCACAGCAGCCACATCACCTGCACCAATGCTACCAGTTGCATAACTGCAGCCAGGTCTTACCTAGATACTGCATGGTGAGCCCTCAGTATGTAGCCACATTCACAAACAAGAGAGTCTTCCCCTGATACTGCTTGAAGGGGATGTACTGACTCTTGTCTAGGGTGGTTGCTCCATACTCATAGACCGACCCAGTAACAGAGCTGTAGCAGTCAACCTGTGAGGGAGAGAGAGGAAAGCCATACACATTAATAAACATTAGACACATGGGAACATTTTTGGCCAAAACCATGTTAATTTCAGGGAAGTCAAATTTCATCTGTTTCCCAGCCCAAGTCTAAATAACAGTGTAAAAGTGAAGCTGGTCAGTATCTGTGTGCAATAAGCAAAAGCAAAGTATTCTCTCTGCATGCATTGAACATGGTTGCCTACTTTTCAATGCTTCCCTCCGGGTGGAAGCAATAGATGCCTTTGCGAGGGTGGAGCTTGATGACGCAATCTATGCAAATAGCATCTCTAAGCCCCTCCCACTGACCACCAATGAATGTTCAGAGTATTTCTAAGGGTGAGGGCGGGGCTTGATTATGCAAATTACACCATCAAGTCCTTGCCAGTCCCTAGCAACACTAGTGTTGCTAAGTGGGGAGGGGGGGGGGCAGTATTGAGCCCATGGTTTGCATGAAAACACGGCCTTAAGCCCAGTGCAACATTTCAGGAGTTTCCCAGATATTCCGGGAGAGTGGCAACCCTGTCATAGGGTAAAATGAATCTGACTCCCCCTGAAGTTATAAGAATAATTTTTCCTCTCTTATTTTCAAACTCTGAATCTGAATATTAGGACAAAACGGTAGACTTAGGCAGTGTAAAAATGATGAAATAAATGTAATATTATGAGCACATATATCATTTTTAAGTATTGTCCTATAGTTGTAGAAATCTTTATTCTGATAGATCTGTGTGCCCCAGTGTAAAGTCAATTCACCTACCTGTATGTCTAAGGGAATTTACAGTAGCCCTGGGAAAAAACTTAGCGAGAGGCAAGAAGCAAGAAGAAGTGGGTGGGCGTAACTAGAGGGGGTGCAAAGGGTGCAGCTGCCTGGAGGAGAGAGGGGATTGTGGCAGCTGTTTTCCCTGTACTTTAAGCAAATTGTCAGAGGCTGACAGCTTAGAAAAGTGCTCGGCACTCCATGTATGAGTGCTGAGCGCTGATTTAAGATATCAACCTCTGACATCTTCCATCAGGCAGCAGTCCCACCCCCAGTCTCGCCTGGCCCCACCTAATCCCACCCATAAAGCTTCTGGCCCCACCTCCTTGCTATGGGGCATGAGTCTGTCACCTTCCACCCCTGGTAAGAGTACAGCAAGGGCTTGGTTACATATAATGAGGCAGGTTCTCTCGTTGGACCAGCTTTGGAACCCAGTGCAAAGAACCTGCAAAGGCCTGGTACTGGTCCGTACGGATTAGTATTTTGCAACACAATAAAAAGATTCATAGTGACTTCTAATCAATGTTTCAGCTATCCAATACAGAGAACATCTCTACTGTCCAAAACACACTGCATATGAGTGACTGCTGCCCTTTACTAACATTAACATGCTAGTTCTCATCCAACACAAGAGGGGTTTGTGGATGATCTTTTGAAGGCAAGCGGCCTATTGGGAAAATTCCCTATAAAACCTATGGGCAATCTGCCCCTGTGAATGTCACTAATGAAAAGTCATTGAAAGAAGAGAATAAGAATGTCATTAAAGGTGAAAAAAAAGTAGTGGATATCTAGCACACCAGTCTGGAATAATGGACAACCTGATACATTTCAGGGGCCACCAAAACAACTGTACATGAAAATTAATGAGAAACACTCATGAAAATATTCATACAATTCTCTGAGCAGAGGATCATGAAGTGTTGCCCATAGCAACCAATCCAAATCTTGATTTTAAAGTACACACAGAAAAGTCACTGTTATATGCTCTCCTATATACAGGGGTGAAATGCGACAGCTTTGGGATCTATAGCAAGGAGGCGGTGTTCGAGTCTGGATGGGTGGAGCTGGGGGCGGAGCTGAGTAGGATGTGGGTCCCTGGTTAAAGCAGCCCTATTTCGAACTGCCTGGGATTTCGATTGCATATGCCACGAGGAGGCATTGCAATCGATCAACGGAGCACCGAGCTTTCGGTGCTCCGAAAAGTAAGTAAAAATAGTCCCCCCACTTTCATTCCCTAATTCTAACCCTAACCCTCCCCTCTCACTACCCTGACCCTAACCTTCCCTTCCTGGCAGCCTGACCCTAGCCCACCATCTCCCGCATCCTGACTCTAATTGTCCCTTCCCTGCAGCCAGACCCTAACCCTCCCTAGCCCGCACAGAGAGGTTACTCACCTTTCCCTCAGTCTGGCGATAGCGGCAGCGGAGGGATATCGGCAGCGGCGGAATTTGCGAATGTGAATGAGTGAAGTATGCCGATCGGCATACTCACCCATTCTGAAAAAAAAATTATAAATTGGTAAGTATTCGAAATAAAGACATCCGAAAAGGAACTTTCAAATGTTCCTATTTCGGAAATGGGACATTCTAACCGGGGACTGTAACTGAGCTGGTACCGCTACCTGTTAGAAGCTGTTAAAGGCTGACAGTTTAAAACAGCATTCGGCACTTCATATATGAGGTGCTGAGCACCAGGACCGCTGTCATCACATGCGGGGCCCTGCCCCCTATGTGACATCATTGATGGCGTCACATAGGGGCGGAGCCCGGCAGACATGCTTTAGCAGCGGGCTGGTGCGCAAGGAAGAATTTCCCTATGCATTGGCTGTCTAGGTAGGATACAAAGCTAGGTAAGTATTGGCAGGCCCCCATCAGGTCCGGGCCCGGGACAGTAATCCTGGCTGTCTCCCCCCCGAATCATGGCCCTGCTGAGCACTATAGTGCTATACATACATACACTCGAGGACCGAGCACTGTTTTAAGCTGTCAATCTCTGACAGCTTGCTTACAGCGCTGGGGGATCAGCTGCAACTGGCCCCCCCTTGCCCCCCAGGCCCCTCTCCTGTAGTTACACCTCTGCCTATACATATAGTTCACCAAGATACCTGAATAGGGGCCCCTGGAGGCTGCTGGGGGGGAGTGAGGTTATTCTGATGGATGCAATGTGGGAGGCAGGCCAGGAATTCTGCATTCTTGCTATACATATTAATATCGTGGGGGGAAACTCCAGTCACATAATGTTCAATTCTGTTTCCCCAGCGTGAGCTCCCGGTACATCTAATCCCACACAGAGCTGTTTAATATTGTGGTTATTACTAGAACTGGCACTGTGTCTTTAATGTGTAATTGCACATTATCAGCGCTCAGCATTGCTGTCACAGCGGCCGCCGAGTGTTTTCTGATGTACACTGTCATTATCAGGAACCAGCATGAGAACATTCAATGGATTCCAGAGCCGAGCTATGGTCAACAACAACAAGACTCGGACACATGGCACTGAAATGTGAGGGGTACTGTGGCCACCACGTCAATATTATTTCATCATTAATACAGTGTTGGCTAAACTGTGACATTCCAAGTGTCCCAGCATGCCTTAACTGCAAAAGCATAGCGGATACCTGAGAAGGCATGATGGGAATTGTAGTTTCCCAACACCTGGATACATTTATTTCAGTGGTGCAGTCTCTATAATTGTAAAAGTACTGATTATTTTATTGGGACTGTATTGATTTCTATGGCAGTATTTTATGCTACAGTAAAATCGTTTTATACTTGGCTAAAAGAAGCCCCATGCTAATTTAGCCTTTTAAACTTGTAGGGACCAAAACATATTTCGGCCTGAAACAACAGTAGGGGGTCATTAGCCTCCATCCTCTATATTGGAGGGGCCAAGGAAATACCTAAATTGGTGTAAAACAGGTTAAGTTTAAATTGCGCTAAATTCAGGTTCAAATGTCACTTCCTGAGGGTAAACATTGTATGCTGGGTCTCAGACTTTATGAAGCCAACTTGTGTGTCAAAAATAGTAGAAAATAGCTGTATTTTGTATTGCAAGTAACTGAACTTCTGTATCACTAGCACAGTGCTGTAGGTGCTAATTTAGGGCTGCCGACTTTTAAAGCTTCCCTTAAAGCTTCCCTCCGGAAGAACCAAGAGAGAAGGCATAGATTTCTGCCAGGGGGTGGGGCTTAATAACACAATTTATGCAAATCACATCATTAAGACCTGCCCTCTGTCAATCACCCCGGATTACTCTAGTGTACCAGGGGATGAACGGGGCATGATGACATAATCAAGTCCCATCCACCCCTTGTAACGCTAGGGATTACAATAGATATTGATGGCTGGTGGGGCTTGCGGGAGCTTTGCCGTCTCTCCCTGGATACTGAGAGAAATGCTCAATTTCGGGAGTCTCCCTGATATTCCGGGATGGTCGGCAACCCTGTACTAATTGTAGGGGTAAAGTGGTGGCAGCTAAACCCCTCCTTCAGTGCAGTTTGATGAGCCAGCAGTCGGTTACTGGCTGTAAGAAGGTTTGCATGAAATCACAGCCTCGAGGCCATTGTGGGAGATACCGGGAGAAATGCGTTAGCCGATCCTGCTTAAAATATGCAGAGTTGCTTAAAATTAAAAATAATGGAGGATAAATCATAATAGATTGTGTATGTCCTATGGAGGTTTATAACTGAGAGCATCAAAGAGAGTAGCCATCATCTTCAATAAATGCAGTATGGAAGAATAATGACCTAATTTAGAATAACTACCAAAGTGGTGTGACAGCCGGGTCCCTAGAGGGCAGTTGTTACAGCCAAACATCCCTGTAAAACTAATTAACCGTCCATTGTAATGAGGGAGTTGAGAAAAACAAATAGCAACCTAAGCTGCGGAAACAAAACACTATACATGAAGCATTGTAGAAAGAGCTGGGGTCAGCAGAGTGCTTTAGGAAGGGGCTGTGTTGGGTCCAGTTGCTTGTGGTTGTGGGACGGAGCTTTTTTGAGCAGTAACCAGCAGCAGATGTTGTTTTGGATGATTTTATGGGGGGGGTTTACAGCGAAACAAGACAGTGAACTATTTCACCACACAATTGGCAGACAGAAAGGGACGGGAAGAGCTGTATAACTGTATATGTAAACAGCAGACTGAAACTCAAGGTTTTAAAATACTTTTGTATGTGACCATCCATTACCGTCAATGGTTAGGGGACTATTTATTATGTAGAGACAGAGAGGGGAAAATACGAAGCAAGCAGTTGTTCGTTATTTACCTAAACTACGGGGCCAGAGAAATCAATGATCTCTTCAACGCTGGCCTGCCCCTTATTGGAAAACTCTGAGGATCGAGGAGTTTGTCTAGTGCCAGTCTGATGGACACCAGGGCATATTTGCCAACCAAACAGCTGACAGTCTCACGGGCGTGGTGACAAGAAATGCACCATATTATCAAGTCCTGCCACCATGGAACCATAATGATACCATGTACATTACACAGCAGCATATATCCCCACTCTGGGTCCTAATGTGGGAGGTTGCCTGGATTTCAGGACCAGGAATATATAGATACAGGAGTGTTGGCAAGTGTGCTAACAATAATTAGATGCCTGGGGCTGTGGAGGATGGAGAGGGCTGTTATTACTTTACTACAGTGTTTTTAGATAGCTGACCAGGAGAATATAGGGGTATCTGAAATAAATAGGGTCTAGGGTCAGTATAGTTTTAAATAAACAACTGGGAAAACTGGATGGGCCATGTGGCTCTTATCTGCCGTCACTTTCTGTGTTTCTATATGCACAGTAAGAATCGCCACTTACGCACATGTTCTGCTCGAGCGAAAAACGTACGCAAATGGCGATTGCACATTCATTCTTAGAAGGCTTACAGAACTGGGGGTAGATCCAGAACTACGTCCATCTTCCATAGACGGACGTAATTCAAAGAACAATAGCTACTGCGCATGCGTCTAAAAGACCGCATATACGCAATCTACATATCGAAACGATCCGCAGATTATGTACAATAGCTACTACGCATGCGCAGTAGCTATTGTTCGTTGAATTACGTCCGTCTATGGAAGACGGACGTAGTTCTGGATCCTGCCCCTGATCTGCATTCCATGTTGGAAGCCTTACTGACAGCGGGACGAGACGAACCTCCAAAGCGTATACGCATGGTGGGAGGGGCTTGTATTTAAAGTGTACTGTAAGGCTAAACCTTCGTATACCCATTTTCGGAGGGCCGGTGCATATATATATATTAAGGTAGTGTCCCATATATTCCAAGGGGAATTCCAGCCCTAATTCACCAATCTGCATTTCCACTAGTACTATTTGGGAATGGCCAAAGCAGATGGTGATATATAATAAATAATAACCGGAAAAAAATTGGCAGCATTCTGAGTTTACATCAAATTGCAGACGGGGAAATACAGTAGTTACTCCACTTCGGGATTGGGATTCTCTGCATGCATGAACTCTTTGCCCCCTATCTTACAAATAGAGAAGTATTAACGAGTGTTTATGCAAACCTTATACTAACACATGTTTATATAATAAAGATTGAACAAAACAGTGCATTTCACCGCATAATATATTTTTTGGCATTAAAAAAAAACATATATATATATATATATATAGAGAGAGAGAGAGAGAGAGAGAGAGAGAGAGAGAATTAGTATATTGTATAATACACTATAATCCTAATATGTTACATATATATACTGTATATCATTTTGTTGCTATACTGATGATGACATTACTGTTGTACACATTGAAAAATCATTATTTTTATGATTTCATTTTTCTAAGTCACTGAGTGGCTCTGCAGTTGTTGAGGAACTACAAGTACATGCATGCCCTGTCATCCTCTGGCTTGAGGTACAAAGTGGCAGATTCAGCTATCAGCTATTCTAGTAAACATTTCTCAGTGATTGTATCATACTTTCATAAAAAAAAGGAGTAATATCTCATAATATTAATTATAATAAGACACAATGTGTGATTTGTTGCTGTAAGGAATACATAATGTTTTCCTTTCATGTTGCTGGTAACATATGTATATGATTTAAGCACAACGTGAAACAGACATTGTATTAAGCAGATTACAGTGACAATCCTTGAAGGATAACAACAACAATAATAATAATAATAATAATAATAATAATACAGTTCTTACCATCTTCTGGTCATTTTCTTTCTGAGCCTGGACAAAAGCAGCCAGGAAACAGGGCAGAAGCCACCAGAATCCAGATTTTGCCCCCATCCTGGGGGTACACGGCTGCCCAGCAGGCTGGGGAGCAGACCAGAGCTGTCTAGCGATCTCTCTGAACCTCCAGCTCTCTGGAATAATGGCACATTCCTGGATCACACACTGAAATGCTCCAGGCACAGGCTGTGTTAGCCAATAGGAAGAGACAGATAAGAGAAAGGGAAGCTTAATCCTCTCTGGAAAGCTCTGTAGTCATAGAGATTACATTCATTCCCTGGGCATGTGTATGGTATGCTGGTGCACGTGTGTCTAAGTAAATATTGATAACACATCAATAAAAGGGACTTTGCCAATAAAACTGGTTTAAGGTGTATATATGTGTACTATCATCAGTGAGTACTGTATTATCATCAGTGAGTACTTTATTATCATCAGTGAGCACTGTAGTATCATCAGTGAGTACTGTATTATCATAAGTGATTACTGTATAATTATCAGCGAGTACTGTATTATCATCAGTGTGTGCTGTAGTATGATCAGTGAGTGTTGTATGATCATCCGTGAGTACTGTATTATCATCAGTGAGTACTGTAGTATCATCAGTAAGTACTTTAGTATCATCCGTGAGTACAGTATTATCATCAGTGAGTGATGTAGCATCATCAGTGAGTACTGTATAATCATCAGCGAGTACTCTATTATCATCAGTGAGTACTGTATAATCATCGGTGAATACTGATTGATCATCAGTGAGTACTGTAGTATCACCAGTGAGTACTGTAGTATCACTAGTGAGTACTGTATTATTATCAGTGAGTACTGTATGGTCATCAGTGAGTACTGTATTATCATCAGTGAGTACTGTAGCATATTAAAGGTCTATGTCATCATAATACAGATCTTTATACATCATAATACAGGTTGGTAACATCATATTAAAGGTCTATGACATCATAATACAGATCTTTATACATCATAATACAGGTTTATAATATCATAATACAGATCTTTATACATCATAATACAGGTTTGTAAAATCATATTAAAGGTCTATGACATCATAATACAGATCTTTATACGTCATAATACAGATTTATAACATCATATTAAAGGTCTTTGACATCATAATACAGATCTTTATATATCATAATACAGGTTTATAACATCATAATACAGATCTTTATACATCATAATACAGATTTATAACATCATATTAAAGGTCTATGACATCATAATACAGATCTTTATA
>WWET01002176.1:8702-36095 GCA_011038615.1 Limnodynastes dumerilii
CCCTGCCATCAGTTTCTTTTCGGATGTCCCTCTTTCGAATACTTACAAGTTTATACTTATTTTAATGAATGGGTGAGTATGCCGTTCTGCATACTTCACCCATTCACCTTCGCAAATGACGATATCCCTCTGCCGCTGCTATCGCTGGACCAGGGACAGGTGAGTAAACTATCTGTGCGGGCTAGGGAGGATTAGGGTCAGGTTGTAGGGGAGGGAGGGTTAGGGTCAGGCTTCAGGGGAGGGAGGGTTAGGGCCAGGCTGCAGGGGAGGGAGGGTTAGGGTCAAGCTGCGGGAGATGGTGGGTTAGGGTCAGGCTGCAAGTTAGGGAGGGTTAGGATCAGGCTGCCAGGAAGGAGGGTTAGGGTAAGAATTAGGGGAAGTAGTGGGGGACTTTTTTTTACACTTTTCGGAGTACCGAAAGCAATGCCTCCTCGAGGTGTAACAAGGGCAAGGGCATAGTCACAAGGGCATGACTATAAACTGGAGGGTGGTAGATTCAGAGGAAATGTGTGGAGAAATGACTTCACTGAAAGGGTGATAGATAAGTGGAATAGCCTCCCATTTGAGGTGGTTGAGGCTAACACAGTAGAACAGTTTAAACATGCTTGGAATAAATATAAGGATATCCTAAATCTCAAAGAAAATTAAGGGTAAATAGGGACTAGGGTCAGTATAGTTTTAAATAAACAACTGGGCAGACTGGATGGGCCATGTGGCTCTTATCTGCTGTCACTTTCTATGTTCCTATGTAAGGGAGACTTAGGGTTAGACTACGGGTAAGGAAGACTTAGGGTTAAGCTGTGGGGAGGGGTGGGTTAAGGTAAGGCTACAGGAAATGGAGACTTAGGATTAGGCTGCAGGGAAGGGGGGTAAGGGTCAGACTGCAGGTAAGGGAGATTTAGGGTTAGGCTGCAGGGAAGGGGTTTTAGGGTCAGGCTGTGGGAAAGGGAGGGTTAGGGTAAAGAAGGGGAGGGTTAGGGTATGGATTAATGAGAGAGTTGGGGTTAGACTCCTCACTTACCTTTCAGAGCACCATGTTCAGTGCTCCAGGGACCAATTGCTATGCCTCTTCAAAGCAGAAGCAATCATTATCCCAGCCGGTACAAAACTGGCTGGGAGAGAACGGCTCTATCTCTACCTACGGCTCTGGCTCTACCCACACCCAGCTGGAAATAGGAGAGAATTGGATCTGGGGTGGAAGCCTTGTACACAAATGAAGGAAGAAACTCCAGTGGAAGAGTGGCAGGAATTATTATATGCAAACTCTGCCCACGGAAGGTTGTCCATCCACTTATTTTGCAGTTTGGAGACATTACATCTGAAGTATTGCTCTAAAGCTTGGTTAGTTCTCTCAATCGGCCCATTGGTTTGAGGATGGTAACTGAAGGATAAGCTGACCTGAATACCTAAACTTTTACAAAAAATGCTCCAAAACTTAGCCCCATTTGAACAAAGTGGAAAGAACTTATGCACTGGAAAGAATTCTCAGGGGAACAAAGTTGGCCATTTCGCAATTACATCTACCACCACCCATACAGTAGTGAATCCAGCTGGCTTGGGAAGGTCTATGATGAAGTCCATTGACAAATGTGTCCATGGATGTTTGGGTATAGGGAGGGAAAGGGCACAGACCTTGCAAGCCTGTATAAACTCTTCCACATCCTTGCTTAAAGAGGGCCACCAGAAAGAGCGGGAGAGGAGTTCATTGGTCTTCTTCACCCCCATAGGACCCGCAGACTTGCATACATGAAATTCCTGAAGTACCGGTTCTCTGAAATGTTCGTCAACAAAGAGTAATTTTTGGGTTTATCTTGATAAGCTGCTTACTGAGTATTTAGGAAGTTGAGAGTATAGATCCTAAGTTAGTCCAACCATGATATTGCTAGGTGGTATAATGGGTTGAGGGTCCATAGTAGGACTTTGCACTGGTTGGAAGGTTTGGGAAAAAGCATCTGCCTTCTGGTTCTGGAAACCGGGTCTGTAAGTGATTTTGAAGTAAAATCTGGTGAAGAACAAAGCCCATCTCGCTTGTCTGGGATTCAGGCATTTGGCTGTTTGAATATATGATAAATTTTTGTGATCTGTAATCACTGGTAATCGGATGTAAAGATTCTTTCAGCCAATGGGCCTGATCCAGAGCTACGAAATTGGCCGATTTCAAGCGAGCGTACGACCGTTTTTTGCGTATTTTTGTACGAAAATTCACACTGCGCATGCCCAGTATGACAGCTTCCGGTCGGCTGGACGACATGAGCGTATAGCGGTCGTATTGTGTGCGAAATATTCGCTCGAGGGGCGTGCGTTCAGTACGACGGTCGCCTGGGCGCTCGTTTTACTACACGGAGGCGGGGATAGCCATTTAAATTGTACAGTATGGGCGTGCTAAGCCCGTTAGCCATTTATACAGTATGGGCGTGCTAAGCCCGTACACTTTGTGTATTATGTGCGAAAATTCGTACGGCCGACGGTAGTACCCAGTGTAGGGTATAGCCACCGTAAGCAGGTACTTTACAATGGGAGTGTTAGGGGCGTGTATGTTTATTCGCACGGTCGAACGTACGCATTCGCCCGTCGTGCGAAAATTTCGCAGCTCTGGATCAGGCCCAATGTTGCCATTCCTCAATGGCGAGTTTGATAGCCAGAAGTTCACAGTTCTCAATATCATAGTTGTGTTCGGCCGAGGAGAACTTTCTGGAGAAAAAGGTGCATGGATGGAGTCTGCCATCAGCCAGGTCTTTCTGAGATAATACAGCTCCTGCCCCAATATCGGAAGCATCAACCTCCAAATAGAATGTCAAATCCGAATGGGAGTGTCGAAGTACAGGAGTTGATATTAAAGCCTTTTTTAAGTCTTGAAAAGCTTTTACTGCTGAATTGGACCAATTCCCAGGATCTGCCCCCTTTTTGGCGAGATCGGACATGGGACAGATTAGGGTATTGAATCCTTTGATGAACCCTTGATATTAATTAGAGAACCTCTGAACCGCCTTTAGATTATTAGGTTAAACTCCCTCCAGAATGGACTTGACTTTTTGAGGGCCCATGGCACAGCTCTGTGTGGAGATGACACACCAAGCAAGGTGTCCTGTGATACCTCAAACTCACATTTTTCAAGCCTCGCATAGAGAAAGATGGCAATGTTTCAGGGATTGAGAGTAAATAAGAATATAATCAAGATACACAATCACAAATTTACCCAGGAATTTCCAAAGAACATCATTAATAAGGTCATTAAAGACTTCTGGGGCTTTACATAATCCAAAAGGCATGACAAGGTATTCATAATGCCCTGTATGTGTGATAAATGCAGTGTTCCATTCATCACCTTCCTTGATACTAACGAGGTTGTAGACACCCTGGAGGTCTATCTTGGTATAAATGAAAAGATCCTTTGAGCTGGTTGAAAAGGTCTGTAATAAGAGGCAATAATTTCTAATGGTAATATAATTTAATCCCTGGTAGATGATGCAAGATCCATCTTTCTTGGTGACAAAGAAGAACTGTTACGGTACCCTGGTTTTACCTTGACTAAGTACCAGGGTGACCTAAGAAAAGGAGAGAGAAGAAACGGGTCACTCACCAATATGTAGAGCCTGCGTCCGTCTGAGTATTCGCTAGAGCCCCTGATGGTGCGGATAGACTGGAGCTGGTGAGACTTCTTCAGGATACACACCTTAGAGAAAACCCGGAGGAGGAAATGGGACCAAGAGGGAATGGATGAAAAGGAAGCAGGTAAGTGGGTGTAGCAGTAACAGAAGGGACTGTACTGACAAAACAACAATGAACACAGAACGGACAAAACGGAGAGGACAATACTGGATTGACGCACAAGACTAAATAGGAGATTCACATTGCACTCACACCAGCGGATGATCCCCTAAGGGATAACACTAACAAGCAGTTAGTCAGGAGAGGAATAGGTTAATACAAAATAGGGATAAACAACAAGGTGCAGATAAAGGCAATGACACAAGTGGATAACAAGCAGGAACCAGGAAGGACTATGATGGGGCACTCAAGAAAGCAATAAGAAAAGTAGAACAAAGGCAAGAGGAGGAAAGAAACTGGCACAGAGACACTAGGAAACTAGAAGCTATGACCAGCACCTGCTACTTGCACTGTAGGCTATTTAAAGAACACTCCCCCAATCAGCTGTGGAAGCCAGACACACCTCCAGGGACAATTAACCTGCAGCTGGGAGAAAAACCAGACACAAAGAACTAAGCAAGGAATTAACACACACTCTGCCAGGATACACCTGCAGAGTGTAACAAGAACCCAGCACCTACTGGGGATTTAAAAGTTCTGATAAACCCCTTTTTGAGGTTCTATTGAATGTACACCTCCATTGCTTGAACCTCTGGTGTGGAGAAAGAGAAGAGATTTCCCTCAGGGAGTTTTGCATGAGAAGTGGGGAGATTTCCAGAGATCAATGAACAGGAACGGATAGATATAGTGAGGAACCTTTCTTGACAGGGAGATCCCTACTGAACTATTTCTCCCAGGGGCCAGTCTATGAACAGATTATGGATTCAGCCACAGGTGTCCCAGGATGATTTAGGCCACTGGACAGGGTATGAGGAGGAATTCCAGGAATTCAGAACGACAGAGACCAATAGAAATACACATTGGTACCGTCTTTTTAATGATTCTGCCTCCTACCAGGGGTTTCCTGTCCAGACCACATGCAGTAATAAAGGTCTCCAAGGCCTTGGTAAGAATCTGCAGCAGCTTGGCATAATTTTCATGAAAGAAGTTTCCTGTGGCACCACTGTCCACAAAGGCTGTGGTATATAAAGATTGTTCTCAGAGAGAAAGAGTGACTGGAATGACAAGAGAATTGCGCGAAGAGATTAGATGCAACCCCACTCGGACCTCTTTGCCATCTGATGAGGTTAGCAGTTTTTCTGCTTTCCTAGGACATTTGCTGGCTATATGTGCTCTATCACCACAATAGAGGCAAAAACCCATGGTCTGCCAGCAGTTTGTCTCCTGATTAGTGAGATGACATGACCCAAATTAATTAGTTCATTAGATGCCAGCGCCCCTTGGAAACCTAAAACAACAAAATAACCTGAAAAGAAGTCCATCTCTACCCCATGCTCCCTGAGGCGACAGTTGAAGTTGACCTTAATGGCAAAACACATAAGGTCATCGAGGGATTTTCACAAAGGAAACTGTACTAGGGCGTCTTTGATGGATTCTGACAGTCCAATGCAGAATTGGCAACGTAGTGCAGGATTGTTCCATCCACAATCGACAGCCCATCTCTAGAATTCTGAGCAGTATTGTTTAGCCGAGTGGCATTCTTGATAAAGGGTCCGTAGCTTAATTCAGCAGTGGCAGAGTGATCATCATATAATAGACCTAGGGCTTCGAAGAAAGCATTAACAGATGATAAAGCAGGATCTTTATGTGAAAGACAATGCCCAAGCTTGCGGATCTCCTTGGAGTAATGAAACAATGAGACCAACTTTCTGCTTCTCGTTACCAGAGGCATACTTGCAATTGGACTGTGCAGTGGAGAACTTTAAGCGATCTCCAGTGATTTGATCAGGATCACTGGAGATCCTGGTGTTAATCTTGGTGACCAGAATCTGTACCATTTGGTTCAAGCTGGAAATCTGGGTAATTAGAATGTTGATGACATCGGGCGTAGAGGTTTCCATCTTGAAGCTAGTGTATTGGCTGGTAATGTTAAGGTACTGGAGTCCCGTTTCCTGGGGTGTTGAGTTTAACTGGGGCCTGGTCTTCGCAAGAGCCCCTGATGGTGGGGATAGTCTGAGCTGCAGGACAGCCAGCAGGTTGCAGTCTCTGGTATGCAGTTCTGTGTCCAGAGAGTGTATAGATTGTATAGAATGAGATACTATGGGGGTAGCACAATATACAGAGAGCTGTTAAGTCAGAACCACACAGGAACAGATCAGACATGAGACTCCAGAGTGTATATGTATGAACAAGGAGTGATTTCCTGGTGAACGATAAAACATGACCTAGAGACTCAGAAAAAAAACAAAACAGGAGAGTCTGAGATTCAGTACCCTGACCTGTAGATAAAGGGAGAATATAAGTGGTGTGAGCAGACAGAGTTCTAACAAACTGATCAGATATAAGCAGGTAATATGCTCAGAGAGGTGTGTGCAGATGACAGAGCTCTAACACACTAATCAGATATGAGCAGATGATATGCCCAGAGAGGTGTGAGCAGATGACAGAGCTCTAACGCACTTAGCAACCATCACAAGGAACTCTGAGAATGTACAGTAAATTCTGCCTTTCCACACATCTGACAACAAGATGCATTCTTGCTAAAAAAGGAGCTGGAAGAAAGTGGCATCATTTTCTGTTTGACCTGGCATGTGGCATCAAGAGACTATTCTCTATTGGCAAGTGAAAATTTCATGTTAATATATATAATAGTTTTATAAAAGAGTTTTAACTCCTCAAATGGTTACACTCTCCAGAACGAAACTCTCAATTTCAAAAAAGGGACATCCAAAAGTTCCTTTTCGGATGTCCCTTTTTCCTATACTTACCATTTTATACTTTTTTTAATGAATAGGTGAGTTTGCCATTCGGCATACTTCACCCATTCACTTTCGCACTTTCGCATTGCGCAATATCTTTACGCCGCACCACAATATCCCTTCACTGCACCTCCGCCGCTGCTATCGCTGGACCTGGGACAGGTAAGTGAATTATTCCTGTGGGGTTAGGGTTAGCATTAGGGTTGGGGTTAGGGATAGGATCAGGCTGCAGGAGAAGGAGGGTTAGGGGCAGGCTGCAGGAAATGGTGGGTTAGGGTCAGGCTGCAATTAAGGGAGGGTCAGGGTCAGGCTGCCAGGAAGGGAGGGTTAGGGTAGTGAGAGGGGAGGGTTAGGGTTAGGGCAGTGTTGGCTAACCTGTGACACTTCAGGTGTTGTGAAACTACAATTCCCATTATGATTTGTCAGGTATTCGCTATGCTTTTGCAGTTAAGGTATGCTGGGACTCATAGTTTCACAACACCTGGAGTGTCACAGGTTAGCCAACACTGGGTTAGGGTGTGGGGCTTCGGTTAGAACGGCCCAATTATATAGCAATCGATCCACAGAACACTGAAATCTCTGTGCTCCAAAATGGTAAGTTAACATAGTCTCCCACTCCTTTTCCTAATTTTAACCCTAACCCTCCCCTCTCACTACCCTAACCTTGACCCTCCTTAGCCCTCCCTCCCCTGCAACCTGACCCTAACCCTCCCCCCCCTGCAGCCTGACCCTGACCCTAACCCTCGCAGACCCACACCCCCTTCAAGCAGCATGCCCCCCCCTCCCTCCCACAGAACATCAATAGCAAAATTATGTTTATTATAGGCAACCCAATTATAAGGACACCACTGTGCCCTTATAATATATAATATGGAAAATACTCATGAAGTAAAGACAGTTCAGATTTACAGTGTTGTATCCTTTTTGCTGACTATCTGCTGATCATAAACACTTCTCTATCACCCAGGGCCAGTCCTAGTCAATCTGGTGCCCTAGGCAAGATTTTGGCTGTTGCCCCCTAGCAGAAAATCCTTAACTTCACAACTTGTCCACAATAATGTAAAAAAGGTATAATTTTTATTCTTAACACTTAGTTATATAGTGCCACAATTTGTCCGCAGCACTTTCCATTTAGACATTCACATCAGTCCCTGCCCCTATAGAAGCTACATACTAAGATCCCTAACACATACATACATTAGGGTTAATTTAGGCAGCAGTCATTTAACCTAGTGGTATGTTATTTTTCCCCCATCTAATACTATATCTACTGATTTTTCAATACAATAAAAATAGATTTATAGTGACCACAATCTAATACAGAGAGTATCCTAGTGCCCAAAACCCAACAGAGAGACTTTATGTTTTATTTTTTTGCAGGTTTGTTTTGCTCTTTGTATGTCCATATAGTTTTTCTGTCCTATTTGTTTCCATCCGTTAATTGTGTGCCGACCCAGTCTTTGTGCTCCCTTCGTGTCTATCCATTGTTTTTGTCTCCTTATTGTGTGCCCATCCAGCCTTTCTGTCCCCTCTTTGTGTGCCCATGTAGCATTTCTGCCACCTCCTTAAGTCCATCCATTTTCTCTGCCCCCTTTTGTGTCCATCCATTGTTTCTGCCCCTTAGTATCCTCATCATGTGTATCCAGCCCCTTATTATCCCTATCATGTGAATCCAGTCCCTTAGTATCCCCATCATGTATATCCAGCCCCTTACTAACCCCATCATGTGTATCCAGCTCCTTAATATTCCAATCAAGTGTATCCAGCTCCTTACTATTCCACATCATGCATATCCAGCCCCTTACTAACCCCATCATGTTTATCCAGCTCCTTACTATCCCCATCATGTGAATCCAGACCCTTATTATCCCCATCATGTGAATCCAGCCCCTTACTATCCCACATCTTACCTTCACTGAGTCTCCTCCGCGGCGCGCTCTTCTCTCCCTCTTCCTCCCCTCATAGAGGAACTTCCTGTATGAGCTGCTGTGGCTGTTACATAGAGCAGCTGATCGGAAAAATCCTTTCGGCTGCTCTATGTTCAACCGCAGCAGTTTATACAGGAACTTCGGTTATGAGCTGCCAGCCATTGGAGGAGCGGGGGTTTGACCTCTGGCAGCGGCCTGCGTCGCATCCCCCCCACAGCGCATCACGTCGGCCACCCGCCCGCTGCCTATCACTCACTGGAGTTCTGGTCAGGGGGGCGACACAAACTCTGGGCTGTCCATTTCTAAAATTACACAGCCCAGAGTTTGTGTCACCCCCCTAACCAAATGCCACCCTAGGCAACTTGCCTATGTCCCCTATGCCTAGGGCCGGCCCTGCTGTCACCAGGAGACAATCTTTTTTTTGCCTTCTTCTTGTTATTTTATTATGAAGATTCTTTAAAAAAATATTTACACTTAAACCATGCAAAATTGTGGACAATAAATAAAATACTGTTAGTAAAAGTAGTAGATGACTTGGTTTTATAGGTGATATTTCTGTAGGGATTTCAGGAAATATACAGCAGCCGGTTATACTCTCCGGGTAGAAAATCTGATTTCCAAAAAAGGGACATCCAAAAGTTCCTTTTCGATGTCCCTTTTTCGAATACTTACACATTTATACTTTTTTTTTCAATGAATGGGTGAGTATGCCATTTGGCATACTTCACCCATTCACTTTCGCAATTACCATTATCCCTCTGCCGCTGCTATCACCGGACCTGGAACAGGTGAGTACACTATCTGTGCGGGTTAGGGTTAGGGTCAGACTGCAGGGGAGAGAAGGTTAGGGTCAGGCTGCAGGGGATGGAGGGTTAGGGTCAGGCTGCGGTAGATGGAGGATTAGGGTCAGGCTGCGGTAGATGGAGGATTAGGGTCAGGCTGCAGGGGAGGGAGGGTTAGGGTCAGGCTGCCAGGAAAGGAGTGTTAGAGTTAGGGTAGTGAGAGGGGTGGGTTAGGGTTAGAATTAGGGAAGGGACTATTTTTTCTTACAATTTCGGTGAACGGTGCTGTCGGTGCTCCGTGGATCGATTGCTATGCCTCATCGAGCCAGTTTGCAACTGGCTGGGGAGAAAACGGCCGAATCGAAAATCGGCTGTTTGGACCGGAGCCCCACACCATACAGCAGCTCATTGGCTTCAGATAAATTTATGAATTTATACTGAAAATACACCAAAGTTTTCCTACCTTAAACATAGTAGTCTGTCCCTAGTTATTTGCAGGGCCGTTTCTAGGGGCAGACATGCCCCTGGATGACTTAAAGGTACAGCAGCCTTCCCCCCTCCAGTGGTCACATAGATGCTGACCGCATCACATAACCGATGCGATTGGTATTATTCAGATGATAGTACTGGTATACAAGGCTCCTACAGTAGCCCTGTAGGACCAAATCATTATTTATCTGCATTTGTATTTGCAATATGAGGTAGCATTATTCATTGCAATAGGAGCCCTGTATACCCAGTACTATCCACACAAGCACTGGCTGCGCTGCAGAGGAAGGAGCAAGACTGAGAAGGTAAGTGATTTTAGTATTAGGTTTTTAATGAAAAAAAATGTAATTTAAGGGGGGCACAAAAGGAGGCTATACATATATGAGGGGGTACAAAAGGAGGCTGAATATATATAGGGGGGCACAAAAGGAAGCTGACACATATACGGGGCACAGCGTACATGTATCATGTTGAACAGAACCTTTTTTTGACAAATCCGGAATGTAACAACAAATTATTTTTATACACCCGGTATATCGATGATTTGCTTGTCCTATGGAGGGGATCAGAGTCTGAATTCATACAGGTTATGACCAAGATTAACGAGGCACATGAACACATCAAGTTCACCTACTGTTGTAATACTGTATCAGTGAATTACCTGGATGTCAAAATTTCTCGGTTACCGGCTGGAGACTACTCTGTTTGAAAAGGAAACAGATCGTAATAATCTATTACTGTTCCAAAGTCACCACCCAGCTGCATCTAAGAAAGGGTTACCGTACTCTCAGTTTTTACGTGTCTGTCAACAGTGACAACACACAGAGAGACCTCCAATTACAACAGATGGAGGCCAAGTTTCTAGCGAGAGGGTATCCACATTCTCTGTTATCCACAGCTATAGAAAAAGCTAAAGCCATTCCAAGGGAGCAATTGCTTTCAAGCCAACCAAAGAAAAAGGCAGATAAAGTTCTACCCTGGGTGTCGCAATTCACGAGGGCTAGCCCTCTTATTCAACAAGCCACTAAAGCCTTATGGCCTATTGTTAAAACAGAGAAAGCGTTACCTGACTTGCATAATGTTCGTGTAATGCCTTGTTACAGAAGAGGACGCAACCTCTGAGATCGCTTGGTTAAAACGGACATCTCTAGTATGCACCCGTCATCGACTCCGAATTTTTTGACACGTCCCCCGGGTTGTTACCACTGTCTTCACTGCATAACGTGTCGCCAGATGGAAACTGGCGATTCTTTTTCTCACCCGTGGTCTGGACAAAGGTTCAAGATCAAACATGTGGTAACATGCACGTCACAATTTGTTGTTTATTTGTTGAGATGCCCATGTGGGCTAGCCTATGTGGGCAAAACAACTAGGACTTTTAGGGAACGCATGAACGCACATCGGTCCGCTATACGTATTGGCCTGTCTAATGGCTCCTCGGAACAACTGGTAGCAAAGCACTTTATTGCTCTCAAACACTCAGTATCTGATTTAAAATGCAAGATCATTGACTGGCTTCCTCCATCCATCAGAGGAGGTGATCGCGACTTAGCTCTACTTAGACTTGAAGCTAGGTGGATTCATAAATTGGATACCGTGTCCCCTCGAGGGCTTAATGAGGTTCTTCCTTAACAATGTTTTATGTAAATAGTCTGCTATCTGTCCCACACTCCCAAAATTTGCTTCCATGGTTTGGTGTTATATTCGCCATGGACGGGTGGTCCATATGGTCTTATGAGGCCCTTTGTTATACTGAAGGTGCCGGTTAGTGTTTATGTATATTGGAAGAGGTTATTATGTAATGACTGTGGTCATACCACTTAATGTTTAGTAACTATCACCTATCTTGTAGATATGTGCACTATTTTGCCGGCCAGCGATTGACTATATATGCAGAGGTTGATATATTTTGCCTGATATGGTAACATCTAATTAGTATCAATGGTCATGCATCTTATAGATGTGTGTATATAAATTGAAGTCACTGTGTTTTAACAATTTTTATTCATGTTTTGTTGGCCCCTTTGATTAGATGGAGCGTCAGTTTGCGGGGTGAGTCGGTGGCGGTGGACACGGCATTTTGCCGAGTGACGGACGGCCTCGGTTTCCATGCATGCCCCTCGCTAGGGGACGCTTTTGGGTTGTTGCCATGGCGAGGAGTAACAATGAGTGGCGCCAGCATCTGACGTCACTGGGTGCGCGCCGAACACCACGCGCCGGCTGTTCCCCGGCACTCTGACGGGTCTATGGGGGTGAGTATGCGTTTATCTATATATAGCTGTACTTGTAGTTTAAGTGTTTTGTACTTTTTGTCCCTGACGAAAGAGACACAAGTCTCTGAAACGTTGGACCATGTTTTAATGGATTAAATAAAGACTAATTTTTTTATTTTATTCAAGAAGCCTGCTGAGTGCCGTTTTTTGCATTGTTATATATAGGGGCACAAAAGGCTGAAGATATATTAGGGGGCATAAAAGGAGGCTGGTGTATTTAAGAGAGCACAAAAGGAGTCTGAACTTATATAAGTGGGCACAAAAAGAGGCTGTTACATAAAAGGGTCACAAAAGGAGGATGAGCCATAAGAAGTCTGAATATATATGAGGGCACAAAAGGAGGATATTACATTTAAGGGGGCACAAAAGGAGGCTGAACATATATTAGGGAGCACAAAAGGGGGCTGTTACATATAAGGGGGAACAAAAAAGGCTAATACATTAAAGGGGGCACAAAAGGAGGCTGATACATTAAAGGAGGGGACAAAGGAGGCTAATATATTTAATGGGGTGCAAAAGAAGGCTGAATATATAAAAGGGTACAAAAGTAGGCTGTTATATAAAAGGTTGCACAAAAGAAGGTTGATACATATAAGGGGGCACAAAAGGAGGCTGGACACATATAAGGGACACAAATGGAGGCTGGGCACACAGCAATTGGCAGAAGTGAATAACTAGGCACATACAAGGGGATAAGGGGATGTAAGTAAAAGGCTGGATGCATACCTTTTTTTTAAATTTATATATTATTTATTTATTTATTTGGGGGGGGAGGCAGAATTTTTTTCCACCCTCGGCTCTGCTGGGTCTAGAAACGGCACTGGTTATTTGCATGTTACTCAACACCTATCTGTTTATTTAACATCATGATTTGATAGTACACTTTTCATCTCTCTATTGCAAAGACACAAATATTTTGTACCACATTTTAATTCAAATGAGATTTTATGTATGCAGAGCAATAGAATCAGTATACAGATTATTATACCGACTGACATTTTCTGTCCGTTAATCACGCTTCATTGTGTGCCAAAACAAAGATTCTGCGTGTGGGTTTTTTGGCCATTCCAAAATGGAACTCTTACAAATTCTTTTCCTGAGTCTTAGATACTGAGAATGCTGAAGAACAGGCTGCAGTAGTACGATAACAATCACGTCCATATTCTCATCCATCAGTTTTTGCATGGCCAAGTAAAATATTGTTCTGAACTTGCCACTTTCAACATATTTTTTTGTAAGAACAAATAAAGTTTTTTTGCTTTGGTTAATACTTTGAGCAATATTTTCAATTATCGCTTTTCCTGGCTCCCAATCTCTTTCTTCTAAACAGAGAAATATGTTTTTTTCTCCCAGATCCTCCAGCTGGTAGCATAGTTCATGAACGACCCAGTCACTAACAGCTGGATCAGTTTCATCGTAAGCGATAAATGCATCATATACACTTTTTGAATGAAATATTTTTTTTTGTTTAAGCTTTGCAACACACCAATGGTATATGTACCATACATCCCAGTAAAATAAGTGTTTCATAATTGGCAATGTGGTCAATGGAACAAGTACAAAAAGGAATACAAGAAACAGAAGCAGAGCTATATTGTCCATGTTACAGGCATATATATCAAAATAGATAATTCCTCGATTCTTCCAATTATCTGGAGTGGCACAAGTGACATCAGTGGCCAGGCGTGTAATTGTGACATTATTACTATTGATCCATCTTATTAAGTCAATGATTTCACAAGTGCAATCAAATGGATTTCCTTTCAGGCTTAAAACTTTCAAATAGTTTTCATTCCCTGACAAAAATATTGACTTATTTATTCCTTGAATATTGTATTGTTGAATATCAAGGTTACTAAGAGTGCTTAGACCTCTAAGAAATTCTTGTGCCAGAGTTTGAATCATGTTGTGACTAATTCTAAGTGTCTGCAAAGATTCTGTATAATTGCTTAAATATCCTAGTATCATTGTTATCTTATTGTGGCTCAAATCAAGTAACTTCAGATTTTTTAAGTATTTCAGATTTGCCCATCTAAAAAACACCAGGTCATTATTGTTTATATATAAATCAGAAAGATTTTTAGACAGGTTAATAATTGCATCATCAGGTATTATACGGAGTCTGTTTTGAGAGATATCAAGTACTGACAAATTTGTAAAGAACCTAAAAATATCTATGTAACGCGTGTCACCATCTCTCCACAAAACATCCAAACGATTGCCTGCAAACCTTAATTCCATCAAAGAATCACTTTTAATATGGAAGTCAGTGAGAGTGGATATTTGGTTAAAGCTTAAATTTAAAATTTTAAGATTGTAAAGATTCTCAATAAATGTAAGATGATGTGTAACACCTTTTACAATAAAATAATGCTTATTATGACTTACATCTAAAACTTCCAAATGTTTCAGTTCCTGAAATGCATTAAAGGAAGCAAAATCTAATTTATTAAATGACAAATCTAAATAGGCTAGGTTGGGCAAATATATAAACTCAGTTCCATTTAAATCCTGACCAATGCCATTGGAAGACAAATTTAAGCAAACTATATCCGAAAAAGGACGGAATTCATCCGGATCAATGAAAAAAATGCTATTTAAGCTCAGGTCCAATGTTTTGCCAAGGGCAATACACTGGGGTTTCACAAGTTGGGTGTATGGAGCGATTATTGTTGGTGAAATTATGGTATGATCATCTAAGACATTATATGAAAAATTAGAGCCTATTGACTTTCGCTGGTTGTTGTAATATGATTTCAATGCTTTGGTTTCATTGGTTGTCTCAGAGAATGGTGATATTTTGTTTTCAGACAAGTAAATTAAGGATAAGTTTGTGAACTTCTCAAACAATGTAAAATCAACTTGCCTAATGAAATTAACTCCAAAGTTTAGAACATTTAATTTATTTAACTTGGTGAGTGGAGACAAGCGTTCGTATGTAATTTCTTTAAAGACATAGCCTTGCATGTGCAGCTCTCTAAGAGATTGTAATTTGGAAAAATTTTCAGAAATGTTAATATTCTTTGGATATGATCTAAACTTGTAATTAAAAGACAAATCAAGTATTTCTAAGCATGGTAAATAGGATAAAAAAGTGCCAGTTGCAATCTCATCCACTAAGTAATTTAACTGAAGGTTCAGTACTTTTAATTGAGTTGTGTTTTGAAACCATGTTTTTGGTATGACAGTCAGTGATGTACTTCCTAGGTGAAGCATTGTCAAGTTTTTGAGGTTCTGAAAAGCATGAGCATCTATTTGAATTGAGGACATTCCAGTGCAGGGTTCACAGGGATAAGGGGCATTAAAACATCTTGGGCAATTTCCACTCAAAAAAAGAATTTCTAAGTTAATTAGGTTTTTGAAGTCATCTCTCCGAACTACCTTTATTCTGTTGTTGCTTAAATAAAGTTCCTTTAGTGATGGAGGCAGTTCAGGTGGTACATTGGTTAGATTGTTAAATGAAAGGTTAAGAACAGTTAAGTTCTTAAGTTCTGTAAATGTCCCATTTTCAATGTAAAATGAAGTTTTGCATTTGTTGCCATAGTAACAATTGCGCCCCAGATACAGTTTCTGTAGATTTTTGAATCTAGAAAAACTTTCCTTGTTGATTTTGAGTATGTTATTGTATTGTAAGCTTAATACCATTAGTGTAGGTGGCAATCCAGAAGGGATTTCACATAAATAATCGTGATCTATAATTAACTCTTTCAGTTTTGTAAGATTGGAAAACGTTTCATTGTTGATCACTAGACCTCTTTTGCATATATCTGGATTTTCAAGCCTTGACTTTGGATAACGATTCCAACTTAAATCTATTTTTGTTAGATTCAGCCAATTCTGAAAAGAGGGTTTATATATTGAATCAATGCGGTTATCAGTTAAAATGAGTTCTACATTACTTGACATATAGATGATTGGAGAAGGCACTGCTTTCAAATTGCGTTCATTGCAGTCAAAAACCACTGAGGTGTTATATTCTAAGATAGAGCATGGAATGGTCTTGTTGCTTGATATTGCATTGGAATACACAAGAAAGTAAGAGATCATCAGCAATATAGAAAAAGGTATCTTCAAAGGGCTTAACATGTTGTCCTGTAAAAAAAATAAACATTAGGTTAAAGTCATCAATTAAATACTTTTTATGATGTCATTGTTAATCTACAAAACAGGTCAGAGACCTTTTTTAAACAACAAAATAAAACTTTTGAACTTTACTCTATTGGAAATAGAAAAAATTATTTAAAGATATGTTCATATGAGTACTTCTCAGTGAAAAAGAATATTTTTAAGTCAACTTGCACACGTGTTAGCTTCAATGGGACAATAAAAAAGTTTCATAGATATTTATGTAAATATAAAATACAAATACATTTTTTTGGGGAGAATTGATTAACAGAGAAGCATTTTATTTAATGCAAATTATATTAAGCAAAGTTCTTTATACTTGGATAGGAGTGGTATATGTTTAGAAATAGCTACATTGACCAAAGTGGTTATAATACCTCTATTTAAATGCTGCATGAGGAAAGGTAATGCCTATGTTTTAATGTAGCTATGGCTTTAGAGAAACCTCTCACCATTTTTGGACCAGACCCAGACCTCTGCTACCACTGCGGCTGGAGCTCCACCATATCCAGATATCCATACAGGCAAGGGGGCCCACTCCCTGTATGGATGCCAGGAGACCCACACCAGTGGTCGAAGTGGAAATTTAAAAGTGGTGGAAATGCAGAAATAATGGAAGTGAATGGGGATTTACAGCTTTTCAATGAAATCAGTGGGAGAAGAGACAGTATGACATACCCCATATACCCCCTCACTGCAAGCCCTGACCCATACCATAAGATATCAACAACATCCACAAAATGGTGATGGTGCAGGAGTATGGATAGTATGTAAGGCTGAAACCAGCCTTTACTGTACTATTAGCATGGCTCCCCTCACTCCCAGGGAGTGGAATCGCTTCCGTTAAATGAGAGGTACCACACCGCTGTTGTTTTTTTTAACCAGGACGGATTTCTGGATCCAAAGGATATAAAGCCGGTCTGGGAAGACTGCACTTGCGCATATACCATTTTCTAATATAGTGATCGGAAAATGCCCCCTTGTAGGAAGTCTGAATTTGTGCTATATCATTGAAGCGCACTGGGAATATCATATGCATGATAATTGGTCTGCTTTATTATAGAAATTACAGGATTGAATAAACCATAGTGCTTATCCCTTCTACTTCCTCTTACCAGTGCGGGATATTACACTTTCCTTGAAATTGCGGTCACTGTTCACTGGTATACTCTCTGCACTGAATCGTGGTCACCAGTGTGTTCTCTGTATTGTATAGTAGTCACTGGCGTGATCCTTGTATTGTATGGTAGTCACTAGTGTGCTCTCTGTATTGCATGGAATTCACTGGTTTACTTTGCATTCTATGGGAGTCACTGGCGTGATTTCACAGGGAAATAGAAGGAAGAGGAGAAAGATGTAAGTGAAGCGGTTTAGAGAGATATGGAGAAAGACAGAGCTGGAGAGAAAATGGAACAGTTTTAGTCAATTATACGATGGAATTAAGCAAAAGGAATAGCTTGTATTGTCTTGTCATTCCTTTTTTTTTTTAACCTATACCACACAAATATCTATTAACTTATTTTTCTAGCTAACAGAGTTCAGATAAAGTTTAAGGTGTAGTCCCGACAAATCTTATGGGGTTATACTTGGCTCCCAGTATAGTTAGATGTTGATATGGAGGGTATCAATACTGGGAATGTTAATCTCAATTTTAGAGGCATTTTATATCCATTCCCATGTAATCAGTGCCTGTGAGGGAGAAAAATAATATGTTAATTACATATTATTTAATAAAAGAAAGGTATACTTTTAAAAATAATTTAACTAAATGAACTTAGGAATAAAGCTGGTCACACATTATGCATTACCTGGCCCAATTATTGTACAGTCCATGCAGTAAAAAGAAAATCACTTAAAAGCACTTAAACCCACTGCTGCAACATTTTATCCAGGAGATCCCAATCTCCAATAAACTAAAACAACAAGCAAGATAAATTAATGCACAAGGGGAAGCTGTGGGTAAATATTACATAAAGACCTAGGACTGTCTTCACAGTTGAGAGTAAATTTTCGAACTTACCTAAATATACAAATATATATATACACAGGAAAACAAACATCATTTTACATAATATAACAACAATTAACAAAAGTAAGCACAACCTTATTCTACAATCCTAAAATTTATAGAGAGAGAAGTCTTGAGGTATAAATAGAGTTCAGTCTTATATCCTTGAAAGCATTCTTGCCAAAATTTCTGTCAAACTATTGGGTCATAACATAATGACTACAAAAAGAACAGCATAATCTAGATGGGGAGGGAAATGATTTAAAGCAACTGTGTCTCAGTAGCTACTTATTTATGCTGTTCTCTTGCTAAGCGGTATAAGAATTCCTCTGTATATATACATATATATACGCACACACACACACAAAAATCCATAAAACCAATTCAGAGAAAATAAAGAAACCGATTAACCACTCCCCCTGTGTCGGGAGTGCTACGTAAAGACGTAGGTCTTTGCTGCGTATTTATAGACATATGCAGACTTAATTATGTGTGAATTTGCTGTGCGTTTATTTGCTTAAAATTGGTTATGATTCAAAGATACGTAAATAAGTTATTATTATGATTCTGAAAAGTAAATATTTTTGTTTTTGTTTTATAAACAGCAAGTACTATCATTAACAAAGGTAAACAAAAATAGTATTAAAAATACAACTTTAAATACAAAAAAATGAAGACATACCTAGCAAAACAGATAAATGCTTACTGCAAGAAAATATAAATACAGTGATCCACTATATATAGAGAGTTTCAAAAACATAAAAAAATAATAATTTGAAATATAATAAGCAACACAAATAACCAATACAGTTAATTAAGTAAATCTAATGGTGTTTGGTTACTAAAATAGATCAAAATATCTTTAAAAAATAAAACCTTATAAACCTTTTTAAGGTTACAGTCATGCACTGAATGTAAAATCCACATAGTATTTTAAAAACGAGCTTTTATTTGTTTCATAAAAAAATACATCTATTGATTTAAAGCACACAGCAGTTCTGGCATTAACTAAGTGAGTGATGATACATGGCCTTACTAAACATCAACTTATGAGTGGTTGAGGGCTACCTTAACTTTTTCCTTGCCTATTTTAGTTTACGCAAGGCACTCCTACTTGTGAATTAGTCCTAACTCTGTTGGAACATCCATACTGTACATTAGTAGCCCGTAAATTAGTACAAACATAAAGAAAGGGGCAGTAAGGCAGAATGGACACAAAGAGGGGCAATAGTGTTAGCGGGATACAGAAGGAGGGGCAATAAGGCTGAATGGACACAAAGAGGGGGCACTAAGGCTAAATGGACACAGAAGGAAGGGGCACTAAGGCTGGTTGGACAAACGGAAAAGGTAATAAGGCTAAATGGACACAAATAAAAAGGGCAATAGTGTTAGCGGGATACAGAAGGAGGGGCAATAAGGCTGAATGGACACAAAGAGGGGGCACTAAGGCTAAATGGACACAGAAGGAAGGGGCACTAAGGCTGGTTAGACAAACGGAAAGGGTAATAAGGCTAAATGGACACAAATAAAAAGGTGCAATAAGACTGTCTGGACACAGAAAGAGGGGGTCAAAAACACTGAACAGACACAGAAGGAGGGACAATAAGGCTGGATATACACAAAGGGGAAAAAAATACTGTTTGGAAACAGGAGGAAGGGGCAATAAGGCTGGTTGGATAAAAAAGACAGGTTATAAAGTTGACTGAACACTAAGGGGCAAAAAGGCTAGTTGAATACACAGTAGGAGGGGATATAAAGGTGACTTGACACAGAAGGAGGAGCAATAAGGCTGGTCGGACAAACAGGAGGAACAATAAGGTTGAATGGACAAAAATAAATAGGGAGCAATAAGGCTGGCTGGACACAGAAGGAGGGGGCAATAAGGCTGACTGGATACACATAAAAAAGATTTAAGGCTGGCTGGACACAGAATGAGGGGCAAAAAGGTTGGTTGCACAAACAGAAGAAGGGGCCAATAAGTCTAACTGGACACAAATAAATAGGGCGGGGCAATAAGATTGGCTGGACACAGAAGGAACAGGCAATAAGGCGGAATGGACACAGAAGGAGGGGGCAATAAGAATGGATGGACAATATAAAAAGGTAGCAATAATACTGGCTGGACACAAAGACTGGTTGGACAAACAGAAGAAAGGGTCAATATGGCTGACTGGACACAAATAAAGAGGGGGCAATAAGATTGGCTAGACACAGAAGGAGGAGGCATTAAGGCTGAATAGACACAGAAGGCAGTGGCAAAAAGTCTGGGTGGACACATATAAAGAGATGGCAATAAGATTGGTAGGATACAAAAAGGGGGCAATAAGACTGGTTGAACACAGAAGGAAAGGGCAATAAAGCTGGTTAAATACACAGAAGGATGGGGTATAAAGCTAACTGGACAGAGAAGGAGGGGCAATAAGGAAGGAACAATAAGGCTGCTTGGACAAAAATAAAGAGGGGGCAATAAGGCTGACTGGACACAGAAGGAGGGTGCAATAAGGTTGACAGGATACACATAAAGAGGAAATAAGACTGGTTGGACACAGAATCAGGGGCAATTAGGCTGGTTGGACAAACAGAAAAGGGGGCTAATAAGGCTGACTGGACACGAAGAGGGGTGTAATAAGGTTGGCTGGACACAGAAGGAGGTGGCAATAAGGCTGGATGGATACACATGAAGAGGTGACAATAAGATTGGCTGGATACAAAAACGGGACAATAAGACTGATTGGACACAGAAGGAAGGAGCAATAAGGCTGGTTCGACAAACAGAAAAAGGGGCTAATAAGGCTAACTGGACACAAGTAAAGATGGGTGCATTAAGGTTGGCTGGACACAGAAGGAGGAGGCACAAAGGCTGAATAAACACAGAAAGAGGTGGCAATAAGGCTGGATGAATACACATAAAGAGGTGGCAATAAGATTGTCTGGATACAAAGAGGGGTCAATAAGACTGGTTGGACACAGAAGGAAGGGGAAATAAGTCTGGTTGAATACACAGAAGGAGGAGCAATAAGGCTGGTTGGACAAACAGAAAGGAACAATAAGGCTGCCTGGGCAAAAAAAAAAAGGGGGCAATAAGGCTGACTGTATACACATTAGGAGGAAATAAGGCTTGCTGGACACAGAAGAAGGGGCAATAAGGCTGGTTGGACAAACAGAAGAGGGGCTAATAAGGCTGACTGGATACAAACAAAGAGAGGTGCAATAAGGTTGTCTAGACACAGAAGGAGGAGGCAATAAGGCTGGATGGATTGGCTGGATACAAAGAGGGGGCAATAAGACTGGTTGGACACAGAAGGAGGGGGTATAAAGCTGGTTGGACAAACAGGGAGGAACAATAGGGCTGACTGGACAAAAATAAAAAGGGGCAATAAGGCTGGATGGACACAGAAGGAGGGTGCAATAAGGCTGACTGGATACACATAAAGAGGATATAAGGCTGGCTGGACACAGAAGGAGGGGCAGTAAGGCTGGTTGGACAAACAGAAGAAGGGGTTAATAAGGCAGACTGGACACAAATAATTAGGAGGGCAATAAGGTTGGCTGGGCACAGAAGGAGGAGGCAATAATGCTGAATGGACACAGAAGAAGGGGAAATAAGGATGAATGGACACAAACATAAAGAGGTAGCAATAATACTGGCTGGACCCAAAGAATGATTGAACACGGAAGGAAAAGGGCCATAAGGCTGGTTGAATACACAGAAGGTGGGAGTATAAAGCTGACTGGACATAGAAGGAGGGGTTATAAGGCTGGTTGGTCAACTAGGACAGAACAATAAGGCTGGCTGAACACAGAAGGAGGGAGTAATAAGGCTAAATGGACACACAGAAGGAGGCAATTAGGCTGGCTGGACACAGACAGAGGTCAAGACTGGTTGAACAAACAGGAGGAAATAAAGCTGACTGGACACAAATAAAAGGGGGGACAATAAGGCTGGCTGGGCAAAGAGAAGAAGGGGCATTGAGGCTGACTGGTCACACAGAAAGAAGGGGCAATAAGTCTAAATGGACACACATAAGGAGGGGGAATACATGTTAGCTAGACACACACAAGGAAGGGGCAATAAGGCTGACTGGACACACACAAGAAAGGGGCAATAAGGCTGACTGAACACACACCATGAAGTGGCAATAAGGCTGGCTGGCCAGCCAGATATACATGAGGAGAAGAGAAATTGGATAGCTGTAGAGACACACACATGGAGGGGGAGATTGGATGATTTTAGAGACACACAAGAAGGCAGGAAAGGATGACTGCAGCGAAACACACACAAGGAGGAAGCAGAAATGCTGGATGGAGGTCTATTTAATATGTGTAGATGTCTATGCTTAATTAGTTAATTCCTCATATAGTTTTATTTTCATACATATCCTTTAATTAAATGTAGCCCAGTAAAAAATATATATTTTTTATATTATATATCTATATCTATATATATATATATATATATATATATATAACAAAGAAGGAGAGAGTAATAATGCTGAATGGACACACAGAAATGGGCAATTAGGCTGACTGGCAGAATGCTGGACAGAGGCATATTTAATATGTCTAGATATCTATGCTTAATTAGTTAACTCCTCATATAGTTTTACTTTCATACATTTCCTTCTATATCACATGAGTACATTGAGACTATAACTTTTATATTATTAGGTTTTTCCTGTTTATATGAATAAAGTTGCTATTTTGCTAGGTATGTAGCAATTGAAAAAAAAAATGTAGTCATTTACTGAGTTTATAAAGTCAAATATGAATATAAATAGTCCAATGCCCCTTTATTTAAGAAATAACATTTATATGTAGACCACACTACTAAAGACAAAATAAAACTGTTGTATGACAGTTAAAAGTGCAATGTGTACTGTATGGCGATAACTAGGATGCAATGTGTACTATATGGCGATAACTAGGATGCAATGTGTATTGTATAGTGATAACTAGAATGCAATGTCTGTTGTATGGCGATAACTAGGATGCAATGTGTATTGTTTGGTAATACTAGCGTGCAATATGTATGGTATGGCAATAGCTAGGATATAGGACTGGATTCAGATTTAATAACGCAGGTCACTTACGCACGCATTGTGCGTAAGTGACCTGCCTTCACTGGAGGGTGCATGCACCCTCCAGATGTTACGCTAGGGTTACTATAGTATAGTACTATAGTATTATAGTACTATAGTAACCCTAGCGTAGCAACAATTTCAGAGGAAATGGGCTGTGCTTCCCTTCTGCCCGTTAAAGCGGGCGGGGGTGCATTTAAATTGTACAGTGTAGCGGATCAGCGGTCGTATGGGCCGCTGATCTGCACGTCTGATTTAATGCAGGCTTATGGCAGCGTAAGCTGCCATAAAGCCCGCACGACAGAGGGGAGTGACAGGGGGTGTGCACTCCTCTCTGTCTCGCGTTATTACAGACCCCTGCATGCACGGAAAGCGTAGAGGAGTCTGAATCTGGTCCATAGTCTGTATTGTATGGCAGTAACACGGATGAAATTTCTATTGTTTTAAGTTCTTAAGTGGTCCTTATTGTATGGCTGGACACAAATAAAGAGGGGGCAATAAGGCTGGCTGGGCACACAAAAGGAGGGGTAATAAGGCTGACAGGACACAGAAGGAAGGGGCAACAAGGCTGGTTGAAAACACAGAAGGATGGTGCAATAAGGCTTGCCGGATACACAGAAGGTGAGGACAACAAGGTTGACTGGACACAAATAAAGAGGGGGTAATAAGGGTGGCTTAAACATAAATGTTCAGTGTAGAAATCATGACCCACATAACATAACTCATTGTTGACCTGTTTACTTTGCAAACTCAAGACACATCTAGTGCTAATATTTCCATACCCCCACTTCTAAATTTCCACTTTGAGCACTGCAATGGTCAATAAACATTGCATGATTATAGTGTTACTCTGTCTTTAAATTGAGGAAACTTTTAAAGTTTAATGAAATTCCACAATTTACACTGGCAATATTATTGCAGATTGGTAAGAATGTGAAGGTTTAGATTAACATGTTTTGAGAATTAGACCTATTAGTGCGATAGGGGTAATTATAATTTTTTCCTTCCTCCATACCCTCCCTTTCTTTCTTTATGGTGCAGTTTTTAAAGAGGGAATGTGGCTTTGGATCCATAGCATTGCAGAATTCTGTCGTGCTGTGGTCTTGTGATCTTGCAGAGCTAATGGGAAATGATGCTGTCCTCACCTGACAAAAGGGGTTAATCACAACAACCATCTGGTTTGTTCTACAATGACTAATTCTCCCTTGTTCACCCCAAATATGACTTATTATTAGTAAGCTGTTACCACCAAACTATTCTCAGGTCGTCTTAGGTCTATCAGAATTATCAAACTCAAAATGATTTCTCCTGTTACCACTAAGTAGAATTTAATAACCAAGCCGGTCTGACACGTGAATCCGTAAGAACTCAGAGACATAACTTATTAATTGATATTTTATATGGAAGAAATCACAATGCTTATTTACAAGAATGTTATCAAAATGACATTCCATATTCAAAACAGTTTCTTATCAAATAAAAAGGGGAAAACACAGAAAGACTTACACAAAAATGCCTCACTCCATTAGCCCCAACCTTTTCTAATTCAAAACGCCTCATTCGTACATTTAATTTCATATTAAACCCTCCTTTGCACAATTCACCAACCTCCATCAATGCCCAAGATCTTTCAATATACTTTAAGAACAAGATAAGACAGGGATTATCCTCCTACTCCTCATCTACCAACATACTATCCAACACCCTTTCTCCACCCTCTGGCACTATGTCCTCATTCCATCTCACAAATGAAGAGGGAGTATCTGCTTTATTCTTCTACCTGCCCTCTTGATCCAGTACCATCACAAGTCAGTCAATGTTTATCTTCTGTGCTTATTTGGTATTTCCTCCTCTTTACTCAAGCATGGACTGATTACTCCAATTCTTAAAGAAACAAAACTCTGACCCAAACTCTCCCTCAAATTTCATCCCTCTTCCCAGCTCTCATGCCCTTCAAAGCTGCTTAAAAGACTTTCCTACACTCACCTCACTCACTTCCTTTCCATTTCTTCTAGATCCTCTTCAGTCAGGCTTTCGTTCTCAACATTCCACCAAAACTGCACAGGCCAAGGTGGTCAATGATTTATTGACTGTTAAATATAAAGATCACTACTCTCTTCTAATTCTCCTGGAACTCTCTACTGCTTTTGACACTGTTTACCGCTCTCTTCTCATACAAGTGTTACAATCCCTAGGTATTCAGGACACTGCCCCTTACTGGTTCACATTCAACCTCTCTAATCATTCTTTCAGTGTTCAATTTTCTTGATCTACCTCTCCTACCCTTCCACTATCTGTTGGAGTACCACAAGGCTCAGTTTTTGGTAAACTGCTCTTCTCTATCTATATCTCCTCCCTGGTCAACTAATAAAGTAAATAAATAAATTTGGTTTTCAATGTCATCTCTATTCAGATGATACACAAATCTATCCACCCCTGATTTTTCACCAACTCTGCTGGCCCATGGAACAGAATGTCTTTCTGCCATTTCATCCTGGATGCCCTCCTGCCATCCCAAACTTAATCTTTCAAAATATTTCCTCCTGCCAACAAAAGCTACCCACTTGGTTTCACTATTTCTGTTGAAAACACTGAAATATTCCCTACTCTTTAAGCTCGCTGCCTAGGTGTTACACATGACTTCGAAATGTCCAGAATATGTAAATATCTCTCACAAGACACTGAAATAAATTATTAATAAATTATTATGGACAGTATTGGGATATAATTATATATAGCAGGAAAATATGCGGGGACATATAATAACAGATAACTATGAGGGGCCATATTATACATAAGGGGCATCTATGAGGGGACATATTAGGACTATATTGGGGATAAATTATTAAGGGTTAAATTAACCCTTTAAGTGGGCACATAATCCATGTTGCAGCATGCCATTAACACTTATCATGCTGCCACTTATGGTACCTGCAACACATGGGCATGGTGTGCCTTCTAGTACTATATGCACCAATATGCTAAGGGTTAATGGCATGTCGTGCAATGGATTTTATCATTACAAAGGACTATTTAAATCAATTTATTTTTAATGCTTTTTTTTTTTTTTTTACACTATGGGGCAGGGGAGCAGGGGGGCAAGGCTGCAGTGATTTTTGAAGCAAAATGCCAATTCAAAATTGCCAGCACAAAGCGCCCTTTAGTAAACCCCAGGATTTGGAAATCCAGATCTCTGGAAAATTGCGGCAATAAGCGTCAATTTCAAATCGACAAAAAAAGATATCTTAGTAAATTAACCCCAAGGATTTCTTGAGTTGTGGATAGGAGAGAGGAGGACGGGCTTCATCTACCAGGCCCCTAATTGAGCCATGGGTTGAATTAGACTATTTGTGTGCAATTTGTTTGACTTTCTCATGTTTATATGACTTTCTAGCGAGTGTTCCTAAGATCCAGGGTCCACAGTATTATGGGTCTCCAGCCAGCATACACCTGGGTTTTACATCTTATGTCTTCTGCTACCATTGCTATCCATCTACCTTGGTTTTAAGGACTTTAAAAAGGACACATGACTAACAAGTAGATTGCACTACAGTGAGTAATCTAATTAGTTGCATCCTATATTCTTAAAACTTTTTTAAGAGTAACTGTGTTACATCATTAATGTTTTTTTTCAAGATGTTACAAACTCTACTGTGGATGTTACAGTATGATACAAATCATAGAGTGAACCAAAGGACATATAATGATAAAGTATGATCATTGCAGCATACATAATAGCACTATGTCATATTGCAAGCAATAGTTTATTGCTTCAAAAAGCTGTAGTGTATATCCAGATTTACAGAGCCTGCAATGAACATGTAAGAAATAATATAGAATTCCTTAGGGTACAGTGTGTGTTCACCAAAAAGGCAAACAGTCACAATAGGAAAAACCTCATATTTCTAGTCAAAGTAAAAATAGCTAAAGATACTAACCAGTAATGATGCAATTACCATTTTCTTCTAAAGAAACATTTTTTTTCCTAGCAGCCCCCCTTTAATAATTAGTATGGAATTGTCCCAATATAAAAAGTATACATCCTTATTTCATAAGTTTAATCTCTGTATCTCTGTAGCTACACCTTATGCACACTAGCACTATAGAACTACTAGAAAAGTAGAACATTATTTCACATAATTTATTATTCTATGTAATAATTATCCAAATATAGAAAATGTTA
>WWET01002176.1:36197-54705 GCA_011038615.1 Limnodynastes dumerilii
ATATATATATATATATGCAAATCATGATATCAGTTCAAAGTGTTATGTCAGAGTACATAAAGGATGATATTTTAAGCAAAACATCTAAATACTTTCCTCATAATATAAATCTATGTATCAAAATTAAAATTAATCAAATTAACTTACCAGAATAAATACACTTCTTTGCAGTATGTTTTGCTGAAGATTAGCTTTCGATTTGTATAAAAGTTTTTGGTTACTAACTGTATTGTGATCAGCAAATGACTGAATGTATCTTCATAGAGAAGAGAAGAGTTCCTCATTTTTCAATCTGTGTAGCAGTATTTGCATACTGCATGCTTATAGTATAGCTCAATAGATTTATAATCATTGCATCTACATAACAGGAAGTAATCATGACTAACAGACTGCCAATACAATGTAAACACTTCAGTTGGTAAAATAGAGAACTTTAGAAATATAATAGTAATAATAATAATAATAATAATCAGTATGTTATGTGTTGTAAAAGGAACAATACTAAGTTGTTTATTGTGTGGTTTACACAGACTGCAAAGCTTGTTTGGCTTTGCTGAAAAGCTGTCTAGGGTTCCTGGGGTTGTGGATGGAGAGAGTAGGATGGGTTCCTGGGGTCATGGATGGAGAGAGTAGGATGGGTTCCTGGGGTTGTGGCTGGAGAGAGTAGGATAGTTCCTGGGGTTGTGGATGGAGAGAGTAGGATTGGTTCCTGGGGTTGAGGATGGATACAGTAGGATGGGTTCCATCTCCCAAACTTATTCTATGTCATCAGGGTTTTTAAGAAGGTTGTGAGGTTCTAGGGTCTCTCATCTGAAATCAGTGAGGCAGGAGGTCTCGAGGGAATAGGGACTCCAAACAGCGTTGTAGGCTGTAAAGTGTGTTATGATATGTTTAGGAGTAAGATACAAGGTCCTCTCTCATTGCACATGTATTAATTAGTGGCCAGACAGGCCCAGGGTTTATTTTTATGATTTGGTTGTTTGTGTTACTTGTGTTGCATCTGTGGAAATAAAACATGGTTACTTTATTTGCATGAAATACTGGACTGAATGCTGTTCATTAGCTGCTTTATAAACATAAAAAATCCTATGTTTGCCCCAGGAGATGGCTGCGTAAGCTCTGGTCTTAGGACAATCCTTTTTGCCTCTTTCAAGCTAACTGAATTAAGAAGCTTCTCTGCAAATGAAATTCAACTCTTAAGTAGTGCAAAAAACCACCACAACACTCAACAATTTATTTACACCTAAACCATGCAAAATTGTGGAAAACAAATAAAATACTGTTTTATTATAAGTGAAAAATGACTTGGACTTCTGGATGGTATTTCTGTAGAGATCTCAGGAAATATACAGAATCTCATTGGGGAAAATTTTCAGATGCATTCATGCAAAAACAAGTAATTTGTAACATTGAAAGATTTCATCAACCATTTTCTTTTTACTGAATACTGAATATATACTAAAATCATCTACCTTAAACATAGTAGTCTGTCCCTACCTATTTCCATGTTATTTAACACCTCTTAAGTCAACATCATGATATATATAGATACTTCTTATACTTTTCATCTCTCTAATGCAAAGACACAAATATTTTGTACCACATTTTAATTCAAATGAGATTTTATGTATGCAGAGCAATAGAATCAGTATACAGATTATTATACCGACTGACATTTTCTGTCCGTAAAACATGCTTAATTTTTTGCCAAAACAAAGATTCTGCGTGTGGGTTTTTTGGCCATTCCAAAATGGAACTCTTACAAATTCTTTTCCTGAGTCTTAGATACTGAGAATGCTGAAGAACAGGCTGCAGTAGTACGATAACAATCACGTCCATATTCTCATCCATCAGTTTTTGCATGGCCAAGTAAAATATTGTTCTGAACTTGCCACTTTCAACATATTTTTTTGTAAGAACAAATAAAGTTTTTTTGCTTTGGTTAATACTTTGAGCAATATTTTCAATTATCGCTTTTCCTGGCTCCCAATCTCTTTCTTCTAAACAGAGAAATATGTTTTTTTCTCCCAGATCCTCCAGCTGGTAGCATAGTTCATGAACGACCCAGTCACTAACAGCTGGATCAGTTTCATCGTAAGCGATAAATGCATCATATACACTTTTTGAATGAAATTCTTTTTTTTGTTTAAGCTTTGCAACACACCAATGGTATATGTACCATACATCCCAGTAAAATAAATGTTTCATAATTGGCAATGTGGTCAATGGAATAAGTACAAAAAGGAATACAAGAAACAGAAGCAGAGCTATATTGTCCATGTTACAGGCAAATATATCAAAATAGATAATTCCTCGATTCTTCCAATTATCTGGAGTGGCACAAGTGACATCAGTGGCCAGGCGTGGAATTGTGACATTATTACTGTTGATCCATCTTATTAAGTCAATGATTTCACAAGTGCAATCAAATGGGTTTCCTTTCAGGCTTAAGACTTTCAAATAGTTTTCATTCCCTGACAAAAATATTGACTTATTTATTCCTTGAATATTGTTGAAGCTTATATCAAGGTTACTAAGACTGCTTAGACCTCTAAGAAATTCTTGTGCCAGAGTTTGAATCATGTTGTGACTAATTCTAAGTGTCTGCAAAGATTCTGTATAATTGCTTAAATATCCTAGTATCGTTGTTATCTTATTGTGGCTCAGATCAAGTAACGTCAGATTTTTTAAGTATTTCAGATTTGCCCATCTAAAAAACACCAGGTCATTATTGTTTATATACAAATCAGAAAGATTTTTAGACAGGTTAATAATTGCATCATCAGGTATTGTGCTGAGCCTGTTGTCAGAGATATCAAGTATTGACAAATTTGTAAAGAACCTAAAAATATCTATGTAACGCGTGTCACCATCTCTCCACAAAACATCCAAACGATTGCCTGCAAACCTTAATTCCATCAAAGAATCACTTTTAATATGGAAGTCAGTGAGAGTGGATATTTCATTAAAGCTTAAGTTTAAAATTTTAAGGTTGTAAAGATTCTCAATGAATTTAAGATGATGTGTAACACCTTCTACAATAAAATAATGCTTATTATAACTTACATCTAAAACTTCCAAATGTTTCAGTTCCTGAAATGCATTAAGGGAAGCAAAATCTAATTTATTAAATGACAAATCTAAATAGGCTAGGTTGGGCAAATATATAAACTCAGTTCCATTTAAATCCTGACCAATGCCATTGGAAGACAAATTTAAGCAAACTATATCCGAAAAAGGACGGAATTCATCCGGATCAATGAAAAAAATGCTATTTAAGCTCAGATCCAATGTTTTGCCAAGGGCAATACACTGGGGTTTCACAAGTTGGGTGTATGGAGCGATTATTGTTGGTGAAATTATGGTATGATCATCTAAGACATTATATGAAAAATAAGACCCTATTGACTTCTGCTGGTTGTTGTAATATGATTTCAATGCTTTGGTTTCATTGGTTGTCTCAGAGAATGGTGATATTCTGTTTTCAGACAAGTAAATTAAGGATAAATTTGTGAACTTCTCAAACAATTTAAAATCAACTTGCCTAATAAAATTAACTCCAAAGTTTAGAATATTTAATTTATTTAACTTTGTGAGCGGAAACAAGCTTTTAGATGTAATTTCTTTAAAGACATAGCCTTGCATGTGCAGCTCTCTAAGAGATTGTAATTTGGAAAAATTTTCAGAAATGTTTATATTCTTTGGATATGATCTAAACTTGTAATTGAACGACAAATCAAGTATTTCTAAGGAAGGCAAATAGGATAAAAAAGTGCCAGTTGCAATCTCATCCACTAAATAATTTAACCGAAGGTTCAGTACTTTTAATTGAGTTGTGTTTTGAAACCATGTTTTTGGTATGACAGACAGTGATGTGCTTCCTAGGTGAAGCATTGTCAAGTTTTTGAGGTTCTGAAAAGCATGAACATCTATTCGAATTGAGGCCATTCCAGTGCAGGGCTCACATGGATAAGGGGCATTATAACATCTTGGGCAGTTTCCACTCAAAAAAAGAATTTCCAAGTTAACTAAGTTTTTAAAGTCATCTCTCCGGACTATCTTTATTCTGTTGTTGCTTAAATAAAGTTCCTTTAGTGATGGAGGCAGTTCAGGTGGTACATTGGTTAGATTGTTAAATGAAAGGTTAAGAACAGATAAGTTCTTAAGTTCTGTAAATGTCCCATTTTCAATGTCAAATGAAGTATTGCATTTGTTGCCATAGTAACAATTGCGCCCCAGATACAATTTCTGTAGATTCTTGAGTCTAGAAAAACTTTCCTTGTTGATCTTGAGTATGTTGTTGTATTGTAAGCTTAATAACATTAGTGTAGGTGGCAATCCAGAAGGGATTTTACATAAATAATTGTGATTTATGATCAACTCTTCTAGTTTTGTTAGATTGGAAAACGTTTCATTGTTGATCACTAGACCTCTTTTGCATATATCCGGATTTTCAAGCCTTGACTTTGGATAATGATTCCAACTTAAATCTATTTTTGTTAGATTCAGCCAATTCTGAAAAGAGAATTTATATAATGACTCAATGAGGTTTTCAGTTAAAATGAGTTCTACATTACTTGACATATAGATGATAGAAGAAGGTACTGCTTTCAAATTACGTGCACTGCAGTCAAAAATCACTGAGGTGTTATATTCTAGGATAGAGCATGGAATGGTCTTATTGGTTGATATTGCATTGGAATATACAAGAAAGCCACAGATCATCAGCAATATAGAAAAAGGTCTCTTCGTAGGGCTTAACATGTTGTCCTGAAAAACATAAAACCTTCAGGTTAAAAAGTATTGCAGTCATCAAAGAAACACTTTTTATGATGTCACTGTTAATCTAACATAAGTCATCAAAGAAAATCCATTAAACATTATCTCCTGTCATGTTTACCTTTTTTTTTTATAACAAGATAAAACTTCAGCGCTGACTATGACCAATGCCAGCAAGTAAATACTGTAAATTGTATTTAATGATATGTTTATATTAATATTACTTGGAGCAAAACATGGTATTTTTGGTCAACTTACACAGCTTTACAGGCGTTAACTTGAAAAAATAAATAAATGACATTTTTTAAGAAAAGCTGTAGAATGATTCAATTAACAAAGTAACGTTTGAGTTAATGCTAATTATATTAAACATCAGTCTGTTTTCTTGGATAGGAGACATATTTATAGAAATATCTAAGTTGACCAGCAGTGGCTATAATGTCTTTATTTAATGCTATGGGCGAGGTCCAGACCTCCGTGTAACACCCAACTACTGCAAGCTGCCTGTGGAAATCGGTTTTGGGAACGAAGTGCATGCCCGAGCAGATGTTACTCAACAGATTGGATAAAAATTGGAATGGACTACTATATGCTAGTAGATTTTGTCTGAAGGGGTGTTCCTGTACATCTGCATGCCTAATACCCAGAAGGGGCGGGGATAGTTCTGCCCTGTCACATGGATCTCCTATCATATGGAACAAAGTTAGGAACGATCGGAGATCCGCATGTAAATTACGCATAACATCTGGACAATGCATTTTTGCGTCAGATGTTAGATGGATGGAACTCTGAATCCGGCCCTTTATTCCTTCCTTGTGTGAGGATGAATTATTGTTTTGTCTTCCTATATGAAGCAGTCTTATCTATATAGGACCTGATTCAGAAACTGAAAATCAGAGAGGAAAGTTGCTCCTGGGCAAAACCATGTTGATTTTAGGTGGAGCCAAGTTAATTGTATTCTATTCATGCAGGGATATCTTTGAATTGCTTACCGCACACAGATAGTGACCAATGTTATTATTACAGTGTTAATTAGACTTGGGCTGGGAAATGTCACCTCTTAACTCTAATACTGTGTGCAACAGATGAAATATGACACCCCTGCAATCACCATGGTATAGCCCAGGAGTAACTTTCCTCTCTTAATTCAAAGCTTCTTAAGTCTGAATAAAGCCCATAAATCCCAAGTAACCTGACTAAATCTCACACTTAGGTTGAAAGGTGGAACTCTTTACCCGGTTGAGATGAAACTTAGATACTACTTTTGGAAGGAATTTGAGATTAGTCCTCAATAAAACTTTGTCTTAAAAAAGTTGGTGAATGGTTCCTCAGAGTTAGTTAGCATTATCTATCAGCAGGTCACTCCGTGCTATATATTTTCAGTGTGTCTCCTGTTTAAAGGAATCTGACTGTTGCTTGGCACCTGGAATGCTGTGGACTTAAGGTCAGGTGGCACAGTTTGCTGCCAATCAGATTGTGGCACTCCCTAGTTATAGCCGTAAGCTGGAATTCTCATTGCTCTAGTTTGTCTAGTGTTACACTGCTTGTGTGTTGTGCTTATTCCATCTGGCACATATCGTTACTAGCGCCACACTATATCCTATTTGAGGTGTTTTTGGGTCACTCTGGTCTTGTATTACCTCTGGTTTAGCATCCTACCTTGAACCTCTGTCTGAGAGCATTTCTTTCCTACCTCTGGTGTATCCATTTACCTCTTAGCCTAGTTAGCCTCTTGTTATCCAGCAATCACTAACAGATCCACTAGTGACCACCAGGGGCTATGACCTGCTCAGTGCCAGTAGCTCAACTTAATCCCCACCGTTAGGGGCTCCACCAAATACCAGGCCCCAGTTAGTGTCTTGTTTTTACCAGTCAAGCTCCAAAGAGGAGAATGCTTTAACCTTTTAGTTAGGTGTTGCCATAGGAGGAAAAGGAAATAGCTGCATAGATTAGAAGCAGGTGTAGAAATCTGGGTTGTTTAAGATAGACATAGGGGGAGAAGAGGCAGTATATAGGATAGATACAGTTTGGAGAACTGGAGTCATACAGAGACACAATTTAGAGAACTGAAGTCATACAGGGACACAATATGGAGGACTGGAGACATACAGGGGGCACAATGTGGAGGACTGGAGACCTCAAAGTATTAATTCCAAGATTTTTTCAGGTGGTTTATCCGGGAATATCTTGATAAAAAAAATAGCTTGATAAAAAAAATAGCTGCTCTCCCAACTAAGAAGTGTTGTGTGGCCAGTCAATAGCCACAGCAACAAATGGAGAAGAGAACAGAAAAAGCAATATAAACATATCTAGCAATAATAATAAACTAAAGAATATGAGATTCATAATGCAACCTCTCTGAGAAATGTGTGCAAATATTAGGAGTTTAGGAAATAAAATCCCTGAACTAATTGCAATAATGTCAAGGGATAATCTGGATATTGTGGGAATCACAGAATCATGGTGCAATGAAAATCATGACTGGGACCTATATATACCAGGTTATAATTTAATTATGAAGGATATAGTAGGAAAAATTGGAGGAGGCGCATTTGTTAATAGAAGGGTTAAATTCAACTTTAATAGGGAGTATTTGAGAAAAAAACTGAGGCACTTTGGGTAACCATAGAAACCCAGGGAGTTATTCTTCATTCTTAAGTGATATATAGGCCACCAGGGCAAGATGAGGATATAGACAATGGGACAGATCCAGAACAACGCTTGTGAGCGAATTTACGTATCCGCCACGTGTAAATTCGCTCACAAGCGTTGTTTGCGTCCGATCAAGACGTGTTTCACTGTGATAGCACACAGTTTCATCATAATGAGCTTTTGGTGAACTTACTGGGGGAAATCTTGGAGAGTGCTATTCCATTTTACTAGAGTGCATTACATCTACCTGCAAGAAGCTGAAACGCCATATACTTCTCCATTATACATCTGAGTCTCCGGCGGTAAGATTGTATCAGTCACGTCGATACTTTGGATAATTGTCCATAGAATTTCTATGTGCATATTTGAAATCTATACAAACGGGACAGCCAATTACTAACATACATAACTGGAGCTAACTGACTCTTTATTCCACTAAACGGTTTGCTAATCGCATTGATTGAACTCCTATGTTATTTACCTACAGGCATAATATCTATACAACTCAAGTGCACTTTATTTCTTGGTATATCTAATTTCTATATACCACCAAATCCCTGCAGGGTATACCAATAAGTAATTAGGTATACAGACTTTTACCTTAAATGTCCTTGTTGTGCATTCTATAATTATTGTTTTTAATTGTGTACATTTTAATAAATTTGGTACTTTTTGAATTATATTGTGGTGTTTGTTTTGTGCAAACCTTGCCATCAATACTTTCTCTGTCTGTTGTTTTCTATTTATAGGGCTGGCAATCCCTATTTTTATGGGTCAAGGATTTGCATAAATATCAGTGGTTGCTCTTAGTTGCCATCCTTCACTCAGGATTTTTCTCACTTTCCTTTTTTATTTTATTATAATTATGTTGAAAACCATAAATTAGCTAAAATCAATAACAAGGACTGAATCCAGATTTAATTACAACAGGCAAACGTATGCATAGTGTGTGCATAAGTTTCCTATCAGTTTGTAACATGCAAGCACAGTATAAGCAATTCCGCCTCAGAACTCATTTCTGCATTGCTGCATTCTATGCAGAATTCACTCACTCATGGTGGGCCGGGCCCCAGAGGCGGCCCATGGCCTAGGGGGCCCTGAGCCTATTCCGGACCATAACCCACCACTGGCCGCCAGGCTTGCACATGTGAAGTAAAGGGACCGCGCAGGGCCACAGCAGCCAGTACAGTGCCGCCGGGTTCATCATCCTGGCGGCACTGTACTGGCTGCCGCGGCACAGCGGGGCCTTTACTTCACATGATTCGGGAGTCAGGACTCGGGAGCGAGTAGGCAATCAGCTGAGCTCGTTGTCATGGGGCTGACTCTCACCAGCTGCCTTTCAAGTTCTTTGTCCCGCCCCCAACGTCAAGACGGCTGTCCTGTGCCTGTGCGTGTCTCGATGACTGCATACCTTAGAGAGGAGTGAAGACCTGAGGACACCGTCGTCAAGGTAAGGAAGGTGCTAGAGGAACAATATGGCGAATACTGAGGGTCTGGAGGCACATATGGGGGCATACTGAGGGGGGCTGGATGCACATGATGGGGAATACTGAAGGGGGCTGGATGCACATGATGGGGAATACTGAAGGGGGCTGGATGCACATGATGGGGAATACTGACGGGGGCTGGATGCACATGATGAGGAATACTGAGGGGCTGGAGGCACATGATGAGAGAGACTGAGAGGGGCTGGAGAACAAAATTGGGGAATACTGAGAGCAGCTTGAGGCACACGATTAGGAATACTGAGGGGGGCTGGAGGCACATGATGGCGATACTGAAGGGGGCTGGATGCAGATGATGGGGAAAACTAAGGGGGGCTGGAAACACATGATGGGGAATAATGAGGGGGGCTGGAGGCACATGATGGAGATACTGAGGGAGGCAGGATGCACATGATGGGGAACACTGAGGGGGGCTGGCTGCACATGATGGGGAATAATGAGGGGGGCTGGATGCACATGATGGGGAATTAGCAATTTATTTAACTGAATAGCACATACTACACATATTTTGTTGTGATTTTTGAAATTGTAACCTGGCGGGCCCACTCACCTGTGTATTAGCTACACATGCTTTGCAGGAAAATGGAAATAAGAGGAGATCAATTAATTGAAGGGAGTTGGAGAGAAATGGGGAAGTGTTAGTCAATTATATCATGTAAACTTTTTTTTTTTTAAGTTTAGGACAAACATTTACCCTAATAGCAGCAGTTAGGAATCAAACTGAATAAATGGGTTGTATTGCTTGTCAGTCTTGTCATTAGTTATTTTACATACAAATATCTACTAATATATTTTTTACCTTATAGAGTCAGATTAATTTTAAGGTGTATCCCCAACAAATCTTATGAGGTTATCATTGTCATCTGGTTTCCTGTATAATTAGCTGTTAATACGATGGATATCTTTTATTTAGAGGCATTGCAGATCCATTCCCATGTAACGAGTGCCTGTGGGGAATAAACATTATAAATATCTTTCATTTATTAAATAATGTTATTAAATAATAAACTTAAAAGAAATGAAACTAAATTTACTGAGGACTAAAGCTGGTCACATACTATGCAATACTTGGCCTGGTTAATGTATAGTGTGTGTCATAAACTGATTTTTAGCAGCATCAACGCAATTCTCCAAAAATGTTCCTGCCAGTGATAGAATCCTTCAGGCAGTCCCTATTAGGATCAGAGCAGAGACACCAGTGCGTTGCGACTATGCAATCTCTAAGCTTTATACTTATCTTAAATATGGGTAATAACTGATATACAAGGATGTACACCAAGTGTTGTAGCCGATAATGAGTGAAATTTGCTCTGGTACTGCAACAACAACAAATGTTATCTGCTACCCATTGGCGTATCCATAATGGGATAGGGGGCACCATGGCACACACTCTGCACCAAAATCCTGTCAGTCATGCCCTTGGCCTTTATCTTATTTTTGTCCTTTATCTTTTTCTTGTTTTGTAAACTTTTGTGTGCAAGATAGAGAAAGGTATTCACTTTCAGAAAGGTTATCACAACTAATGTAAGATTAATTTAAATGCATTTCAAGCACAACCCAATGTGCATGAATATAAAATACTTGGACCATAATTGAATAAAAATAAATGATGTATTATATATTTATATTTAAAATATTTATATGACAGTACCATACAAAAAACAATTGTAATCAAGACCTGCTCTTTAGATAGAAAACCTTTTGTATTGATCATACAATTCCATACCATTTGAAACAATATTAATAATTTTAATGAAATTGGTCACTTCTCATGATTTGGTTTCATGAATGACCTATAAACCATGATGACTTGTGTTAAGATTTTATAGATATGTGGTAGTTTGGTGTGGTCTGTATGTGGAGTTTTTCCTGATGATAGTTTAGAAAGCACTGCCCCTGTAGACAAGCATGTGTCATTTTCTGGTCTGCCCCCTTATATGCTCAATAGTGAGTGATGTTATTATATAGGACGCTGAAGCTGTTGATGGTAACATGAATGTAATGAAAAAGGTAACCGAAACCAAAGCTTGCAGTGTACTTCTGTACACAAAACCCTAGTGTAAAGAATACATGATGATATTTCCTATTTCTTGCTTTTCTAGTGACACAGTTTGTTGTTCCCGTACCACTATTTAATTTGTCTGTTTAAAATATCTATATAGCATCTGTATAGCGTGTATAGTGGTATGATATTTAGAACAGATACTTTGAGATCAGGATCTCAGGTTGACTGTTAAATTGGTAGAGTGTAAACATTGTCATTGGTATTTGAAATTGTAAGTGAAATGCACAGGTGTGTACCTAAGTTAAGTTGCATTTGACTGTGTCAACAAATATTGTATCGCTACCTTTTTCCTGGCACTCCATTTGATGGAAAGCTAAACATAACACTATTTTACTGCTTTATTTTGTATCCTGATCACTGCTCACTTAGGATAGACTAATTCCCACAAGGAAAAAAAATATCAGTATAGTCCAAAAGTTTTATTAAACCTCATTAAAAATATATCACATTACATCACATCAATAATACTACAATGAAAACAAACACAGCAAAAGAATAGTAAGAACGGAAATATAATGTGATCCCAATTCTTGGGGCTTTATGGCAAACTAAAAGTTCTTAGAAACACTATTGGATATTTTCTGTACTTGATTGTAGCCTGAATTGTAAACATCATTCTTTCAGCTAAGCAACATAATATATTTAAGTCCCTCAATAGCTCTTCCCACATTCATACATGAATTATTAATGCTTTGAATTCTACATAGGGATCCAAAATAAATAAATACATTGCACTGCTTGTAGCAACTGCTGTATAGCACCTGTCCTCAATTCCTATAACTGACTGCTAGTAATATAGTATTGACAACCAAAATCTGAGTAGCGCTGATACAAATTATTTCAATATGCTTATGAGGGAGTGCTGAAAGTGTCTAGAAAATCAAGCTTTGCATCTTAATATTGCTATGTATTACCTCTTAAAGGTCTTATTTTGGAAGGTTTTTGGGACAGTGATGTACATTTTATTTTGGTAATCCATCAAATCACAAATTGCTGTCTTATAGGACAGAGCAATGCAACACAAAGTATCAGAAGTGCTGTAAAGTGTGCATGCATCAAAACACTACACACATTACATGACAAAACAATATAAACTACATAAAGTTCTTTATAAAAGAAAATCACTATATAACTGAAATTATAGCATGCCAGGCAACTAGGATTTAAAAAGCAAAACAAAACAGGTCATAGATAATATTATATAAGACTGTAGTCATGTGACTGGGACCATAACATGGTGGTTAAATATTATATTTGCCTGATAAGGATTGAGGAAATTCTAATTTTTCACATATATAACTAGTTTACACTATTATCTCTTGAGCCCCAATTTAAGACATTTGTTAATTATTAAGCACTTTTATTAACATATTAATAGGTATAGATGCCAAGTTTCCAGATAGTCCTATGCATGACTATGCTTGGTCTCATATCAAATAATAAGACAGACTGGACCTTAATGAAAAACTGCCTATTGTATATGCCTTTTATTTGATCAATGTTTTATAATATGTTACTCTGGGCCTGATCCAGAGCTACAGCCGCCGTCGCTAGTACGGCGGCCGTAAGCGTTATGCGCATGCGCAGGGCAGATGTTGTCCGGCGTAACTATGGAAACGCCCGATCGTAGACCATAGTAGTCCATAGTAGCGCCGTAGGGACGCTGGAGGGGACGTTACTGCTTACACGTTACTGCTGGTGGACGGGGGGAGGTAAGTAAATGAGGGTGGGGGGGCGTGCTAAGCGACCATACGCTCCTGTGCGAGCGTATGGCCCCTTCCTTATGTCGGCCAACTCTCCCTTACGCCGGCTGAAGTTAGGGTAGCCTTCAGCCGGCGTAAGGGAGAGTTAATACGCTCCTACAAGGGGGAGTGTCTGCCAAGAGCAGCGATGTTACGCTGAGCGCTACAGCGCTCAGTGTAACATCGTAGCTCTGGATCAGGCCCTCTGTCTTTTATTTAAGGAATCTTTCAAAGTTAAATCCAGTGCAAAAGACAATGAAAAAACTTCTTGTGGATCCCTGTATAAATGAATGATCATATGGCATAGCTCATTCCCACTGGAATACACTGTGACAGTCTCTGATTAAAATTTGCAGCAAACTTGTTAATCATAAAATGAGTAGTTCAATTTAAAGAACATACATTTCTCTACATTTTTGGGGTTTAGCCTCTTACTCCAATCCCTCAAGGTTCCTGGCTGCACTAAGCACTCTCTTAGAACACGCTGGAGGGTAGGCAATTTAAAATAGAGGATTGCTAATTTGTACAAGGGTCTTCAAATAGTTTTATTATTCCAGTATTGAAAGTGATTGTCTGAGGTGCTAATTTGTACATTATCATTTATGAAATCTTCCACCATTTTATATGGATGGATACTGTGTCAGATTAAGTCAAGCTAATGGTGTCATTACATGTGGGAATGTATTTTAAGCCAGGCCAGATGTCTTAATTTCTGACTGGGGTGCTCCCCATCATCAGTGGTTGTGTTTGAAAATGTCAGTTGTGATGTGAGATGTGTCACGTGCAACTTGAGCTGACAAGTTGCTTGCAAGTAGCTCTTTGCATCTCTTAAGATCTGTGCCATTTGGGAAAAAGGACTTAAACATTGGCTCAAGCATGGCTTTAAAATGTAGTTATCCAATTCCAAGATGTTGCAAACCCTTGTGTCCTATCGAAGTAAATAAAGAATTTGAGCTACAATCCAACATACTTAGCATATTTGCTAACTATGCAATATCTATGCATCTCTTTCTTCAGTGTCACCAGCTTCTTCTCATTAAGGGGATGACCTACTTTTACTGGCAGCATCTGAACTTCCTTCACAGGTCAAAATTGGAATTAATCAACATATTAGATTGGACTTTGTCAGGATATGGGAGCCTTGGACTCCTCTTGTGTTTTTTACTATACATCTTTCGTTTTTATTTGTGTGTTTATTTTTTATGTTTATTAAAAAATAAATAAACCCGTTTACTATTCTTTTTTCTTTTCATCTTTTAACTTTAAGCACCATATGGAAAACTAACTGCTCTCACATGGAGGACCGGCACCACCAGGGGTCATATTTACTAAGCTGAGGGTTTGGAAAAGTGGAGATGTTGCCCATAGCAACCAATCAGACTTTAGCTGACATTCTCTAGTATGTAAAAAAAAAGTGAGAGTTTGAATCTGATTGGTTGCTATAGGCAACATCTCCACTTTTTCAAACTCGCAGCTTAGTAAATCTGGCCCCAGGTCCTTCAAGGGGCTGGGCTCATTATATAGACTTCTATCACTATATTTACTGGGACTCTTACAATATGATTAATTATTTAAATTATTATTGATTTGTTTTATGTGTTATATTGGGTCACCAGACCCATCAGGTTTTTCATTTTCCATACATTTAATTTGTTTTGTGTGACACATTGGGTCAACATTTCTTATTATTAATTATCATCCAGAAACGTTGATTTTTCTGCAAGTCCTTTGTTATTTCCTTGCCCATTGTGTTCCTTTTTCCTCTTGGATTGTTTGATATATTACTAGTTATTTCATATATTATATTTGCTCTCACGAAACTTCCCCACTGAGTTATTACACTAGACTGTATATTAGTTGTTTTTTTTGTAAATATACCTTTTCAAGGGGCCCCTCTTTTATATATTAGTGTAAACCCTCTCACACATTGCCATATTTTATCTTTTATGTAATTTTTATGGTGGTTTATTTGATATATTTATATTTGTATATAGGAGCTTATTTATCTATTTTACTCTTACTGATTATGTATTGCCTTGGATAATGGTCACAGCACATACTCTTTCACCAATATTTTGGTTTTGTCAGTCATTTCTTGAGATTGTGGAATCTCATTAGGTTGATCAAGTTGCGGCAATGAGTTGCGACATATATATACATTAGGGCACTCATTTTCATATTGGCAAAGTATGATTTGTCCTCACACACTTTTCCCTTCTTAGTTTGTGCTGAGGTTTTATAAAGGGTGGATACAAACTTTTTGCTTTCGGGGTGCCCTTTCTTATCCCTTTTTCTTCTTATGCATGGACTAGTTTTATTACTAGTACATACTGTAGAATATATATCAGTGGCACTTCCAGGGCTAGTACGGGAATGCTCCTCTTCTATAGATTAATCCATTATAGATTTTAAGAAAAAGATTAAACCAGGAGGACCCAATAATATAATAGTGCTATAATGCAAGTGACACTATTAGTGAGTGACTAGGACAAAATCTTTCAAATGAACAGCAATTGAAATCATTTTTGGGATAGGTTCACTATGTGGAATCAAACTGCTATTAACATATATGCAGTGGGTTAATGCATTCTGCACTATTAGCAAATGACCAAAACAAATTCTACTTTTATTAACTGATTAAAAGAATTTTAGGAGTAAGTACACTATTCGGAACCAAACTGCACCCAAAACCCAGTCTTTCAACATATGTTGTAGAACGCGAGCAGGCACTTAATCACAGTCAGAAAAAAATGCCCAGAAAAAGTTTACAGTGACAGATCAACATCTCTTTCTCTTCTACATAAAAGATCATGTAATGTCATTAAACTCCAGTATCAAGACCCCAGATTTATAGACCACAATAGCATATCAAAAAGCAAATGGAATAATAGATATCTATTGTATCAATAAATATTGAGGTTCCTAACATAAGCTAAATGTTGAATGGGTTCTATAACAAAGTGTCATATGCTAGATCAATATACAAGGGTCCGGAGCAGAGACTGAAAGAGGTATTCTGGCATGGAATACATGTCAGAATAACATGACAGTAAAAAAAAAAAATATCCAGCTTTACAGATATAATATAGAATTCCTTAATTATGCAATTATGAGGAGGAGCAATGAGTGCTTGTTAGAAATGAAGTAGGGTTCTATGTTTAATGATCTATCTGGATATTTGACTAAAAAGGCAGAGTCTCAAATTAAAAACAGCATCAAGTAAAAGATACTAAACAAATATACAAATACTGTTCTCTTCTACAGAAACTCTTTTACTAGAAGTCTCCCACAACAATTGGTGTAGAATTGTCCTAATATAAAAAGTATACACCCTTATTGTAGAACATTAATTTCTGTGGCTACGCCTTCTGTACACTAGCACTGTCTTTAGAAAAACAGAACATTGCTTCACATTGCTTATTATTCTATTTAGTAACAATTCAAATAAATAAGGATTTCTTTTAGGCAAAGCAAAGTATAAGACAAATGTCTCTCCCTAAGTAATTGTAACTTTTTTTTTTTTATTAAAACTTTGAAAGCTGCTTTAATTAAGTGCATGAGTGCACAAAAGATTATATTTAAAACAAAACTTTAAAATATTTTGTCCCAATATAAATCTATACATGAAAACTTAAAAATAAATCAAATTAACTTACCAGAATAAACTTCTATGCAGTATTTTGCTGAAGATTAGCTTTCATGGTGTATTTAAGCTTTCATTTACTAACTGTATTGTGATCAGCAAATGACTGAATGTATTTTAATATAGAAGAGTTCTCTCTTCAAAGAAGAAATAAGCGTAGCAACAATCACATGTCTATAGTGCAGGTCAATGTGTTTAAAACCATTGTATCTACAAAACAGGAAGTAACTAAGACCGTGACAGCCTGCCAACAATGTGAACACATCAGGGGGTAATACAGAGAACTTTAGAAACATGTACATAATAATTAGAACAGGTGATAGCTTATTGCAATAAGTATGACAGATACATTTATCTATAGTGACATTGCAGTTAATCCTGATTATATTTTCTAGTGGCATATTCATATAATAATTTATTGGCTACATACATAAGTGCCATTTTCTTTTTTTTTTTTTACTAATTATTGTTTTACTTTTTTATTTTACTAAGCAAAACAAAGGGTCTAATATGTCTATAGCACATTAGAAGTTGAGGATGGGGTATGAACTCAGACAGGTTGCGAAGAGAAAAGAAACATGAGATTAATAAATGTAAATTTTACTCAGTGGCAAACGCAGGTTTTTGAAAGGGGGGTTTTCAATGCGTGTAATACATTTGGGGTATATTAGCATAGCTGCAAACGTTTTGGAGCCTGAAAATGAGACAAATAAGCTCCGCCCCATCCTGCCCAAGCTCTTCTCCTGACCCACCCCCACTGTCATGCTGCACAAGGCAAAAATTACCCCTAGCGTGCGTGTGTGTGTGTTTGAATTTGTTAGGGAATTAGAATGTAATGCAGCAAAGGTTGATGTGTTTAAAATGTTAAAGAGCTACTTAATATGATGTTAAAAAATAAAACATATGTAAAATGACAATACTGATAATATGGTCGTACTATCTGACTGCCAGGACATAAGACATCTAAGGCGTCCATTAACATCCTCTGTAAAAGCAGGACATTTATAATGTAGATTTGAAATTCTACATTAAGGAATTATATTGGTTATTATATAGGTATTATATTGGCTGTAACAAGTCCTGTTCTGATATTTTTTTATATTTATGTTACTTCTTTCACACAGCAATATAGTAGTTTTATATTGAAGGTACACATCTAATAGCAATAGCAGTATACAAGGCATTTGTAGAGCACAAGTACATTACACAATGTACAGAGCCTGTGTCAGTGTATAAGAACTGTTGAATTTGTAGTGACCTATTCACCATTCCCACCTGCTTTCCTATTGCAGCACAGGCCAGGATCCTCTTCCTCCATGCCAGTCTGCCTCATATGGCCGCGAAACAAAGTCCCTTTCACAGCACCCATGAAGCCACGCCCCTTTTTGAATTGTCAACTTTTTGTGTACATTTTTCAATATTTTTTTATTTTTATTTTTATTTTTCAATCTGGGGGGGTTTCTGAGAAACAGAACCCCCCTGGGTGCGCCACTGTTACTGTTACAAATGGATTCCCAAATAATAAAAAAAACAATGTATAAAATATGAGCAAACACATGTCCAACCCCCTGCTCCTGCGCTTATGGTGAATAAGCAAGACGGGAGGGCATAGTGAAAGTCACTTCACAGATCAAGAGGAAAGTCTCATACCAGGAAAGATGAAAGCGATCACAACATGCTACTTCTTCCGAGGCTGTAGCAAAGTATCCGGACCAGCTGGATGGAATAGCGTTCGGCGAAAGCACAGGCGACGGTCCTAGCAGGAGATCAACATGAAATGTGGGTAATCTGGAAACAAATCTTAGTCTTATCTCACTAGTGTGCTTTAGGCTAGTTAGTATAACTATTAAATAATATATTTTTTTAGACTGTGCTTTGTATTTGTGTCTGAATTCTCAATATCGCACAATGTTGTCCGCATTTACAATCATGCATTTTTGTGTTTTTCCTCTTCTATAGGATCAGACAGATTGGACAGCAAAGGAGCCAAGTCCACCACACCTTTCAGCAGGTGATAGTAAACAACTTTGATTTATTAGACGACATCCCTATAGAATATTGGAAAAGTTAAAATATGTCCTGAGAAGGAAAAGGAAAACTTTGCAACAAAACAGGTAAATTA
>WWET01002176.1:54839-65087 GCA_011038615.1 Limnodynastes dumerilii
TACACATATATATACATATATACATACATATAATTTTAGGCTTACATGTTTCTACAGCAGAATTTTCAGTACTTGGTAGTTGGCATTTCATAAAGCATGTGGGGATTGTTTTAGGTTTTGCTCTTGGTTCCATAATGGGAAGTGAAATAAATTCTTCAGATAGAATTAGTAATGCATTTAAAGTTTCAGCAGTTTGAAAAATGTGTTTTTCAAGAAAATTAGAGAAGTGGTTTGCATTTGTAATGCAATGTCTGTATTCTGTTCCATGGAGACTTTGATTGTGCAAGATGGTACTACCACAGTGGCCAGTTGGAAATAGGAAAGGGAAAGGAGTCCTGTTGTTTTAGAGAGTGCGAGAGATACACAAAGATCACTATGCAAGGCTCTAAGTAACAAAATTTCAAGGGACCCCATGAAGCACTGTTACACTGAATATATAAATATAATTGCCATTCTTTCCATTTTACTTTCTTTTTTTTTTTATATTTATTTGGTTTCATTATCTCTCATCAAGGAAAAAAAATCTTAATTTAGTGGCAGCCCAAATAGTGTAAAAAGACACTATTTGTTACCACTGAAGAAGTCTAGAAGAGTGTATATACATACATACATCCAAGGACGAAACACATTGGTACGTTACAATCCAATACTACTCTTCAAAGTTCAAGTTTTATATTTTGTAGATGTGGAACCCACACCACGTATGGGTAAAAGACTGGTGTAGAAAACTTTCCTGGCATACGTGCAGTGAGGACCAGCTTTCTGCTATGCAGAAGTAGACGTTGTCTACATGCATATAAGACCTTCCTTGTGTTTCCAATTTGAATTGCCATACAACATTATATTGGTGGTATGCATATTTCATATTTTAAATAAGTAAAGTTGTGTTTTAATATCGCACCATGCGAGATCCTTTCTTCTCATTACATGGTTTTATTATATACCTGGATATCTAACAAAGGACACTCATTACTGGGTCACTTACAAGGTTATTTTTGGTACGCATATATTAATTGGTTATGTTTTTAAATCCACAGTGACAGTATCACACTGAGTTTTTTCCCTATTCTCTTTTTTTGTCTGTGGTTTGAAAGTTTTTGTTTTGTTTTACATTGTTTTGTCTACTTGTTGACAAACAAGGTGCTCCTCATCTCATATTATTAATATATATGTATCTGAAATGTCACATACATATAGGAGTGAGCATATTCCCTAATGTAAGATAGCTGCCAATACATATTTACCTTCCTGTTCCACATCTGCCTTTCCATCTCTCCCCCCTAATGACACACCTGCCTCTTGTGCCCCCTGTCCAATACACTTTCTGCTCCCTGCACCCCCTCCATTCACACAGTCTTCCCCTACCCACCTTACATTTACACATCTCCCACTCTGTCCCTTTACATTACACATCCCTTCCTGTCCACCCTCCATTACACATCCCCTTTCCTGTATCTCATATATAACCCATCAATGGACATAGCACACTATATGAACCACCCTTGTGGTATACTATAGGTCTTGGATTTACATGTACTATAATATGTGGTTTATATTAGGATTTGGAATGACACACTATATACAGTATATAGTTTACAATTCCCTGACCCCTAAAATACCCCACATATATTATAATATGTGTCATTCCTAGACCCATGCAAACCATGCAGATATACTATACCCAAATGGAAGCAGGCTTCATTATGTCAGCTGGCTGAAGGAGCCAAAGAGTTCAGTAACTTTACTTAAAAAAAGGAGAGTTTATGATAATAAAACTTACAGCCTTTGAAGCAGTGAAAGTATTGAGCAACACTGTGGATGTTTTCATAACCGAATGTATAAAACATTAATTGTTTTACTTTGTTGTGCAATGCCAAATTTTTCTATGCAATAAAAATAAACAATTGTATCCTAAATAACTGCAGTTCTAAACATTTTTTAATTTGTTATAATCATTACAAATATCTCAAAATGTATTTTCTGTGGTGTCCAGTTGAGAGTTAATATGTATTCTTAAATACTTATACTAGTTATAATAAAGGTAATTTGCTGAGAAATCTTAAGTTTAAAGTAAAGAAAAAAAAAATAAGTATATGTGAAAAGAACCCATTACATGGGAAAGAATTTATCAAGGAGAATTGTTTTATATGCAGATTGTTTGAGAAAGGGAAGTATTTAACAGACTCATATGCTGCGGAAATATGTTTTGGTTTAGCTGTACCTCTTTTCTTGCAGAACTTATGTGCCTACAGTTCTGTCACATGCAAACTTTACCAATCACCTTTGCCATCTATGTAATATGTCCATGAAGATATGTTTTTCAAACTTAAGGACAAGGGATTGAATCCAGAACTAATAATGATAGGAGACTTGCGTACCCTACATGTGTATGTCTCCTATCAAGCTGTAGTGCGAATGTGTAGTACATTGAATTCTGCCTCATTGGGCGGACCCACACACCATGCGTATGAGATTCAGAATGGCTACCATAAAGTAAGGGCATTCCAAACACCTTACATGTGATCCAAATTCCATACAAGGAGACTTAAGGTAGAGTTCTGCATGCTTTAAGTGCAAGAGGAGTGCACTGAGCTTGTACTCCCCTCGCACATACTGAATTTTGGATCTCAATTTCCATAGGTTAGCCTCCATTGCAGAAGCTAATGTATGGAATTTATTCGCAGCTCAGGATCTGATCCAGTATTTGAAAACATATCAACAAAAGAATTGGCATATACCATATGTGAAATCATTACAACTATTATAGAGACAGGTTTGTAAATGTATCATGGTTTTAGTAGAGCCTAATTTAAGGCTGGAAATAGACTACCGATTTTGATATGACTTCTGGAGCAAAAGTTATGGCTACGTCCTGGTTTGCACTATCCAGACATCCATGTATTCAGATTTTAACCTTATCTACTTGCACACATTGACAACGGAGAGCTAGGGCTTACAATACATTTTCCAGTTTAAGCATGCAGAATTCTATGTAAGTTTGGCACACTAGCAATAACAGGCAACTCATTGGGCTGATTCAATAAGCATCGCATCCGCGTATTTTGCGGTGTGATGCTAATTGTGGGAAATTTTTTTTTCTATTTTTATACGTGCCTCATAGAGACACATATAAAAATCGGGTACCATAATATGGGAAAATGCACACCGCGAAAAAATGTTCCTGTCTATCGTGGGCCCCTACACTGTTAAATGACTTAGAGGGAACGCCCATGCCTGAACTCAAAGTATGCTTTGGTTTGAAAGGCGTGGATCGGACAAAATGTTCTCCAAACACCGGTCGTTCTGTTTTTTTATACTTTATTTTTTTTAAGAAATAGCACCTACATACACAAACATTATAGAAATACCATCTACAAACCGCCACCATACGCACATTACAGAAGTATCCACTACAGTCCTTGTGCAATCAGCCACATATGGATGCTTCTGCATGGGTCAGAAAAGCATACACAGGCATTTATTCGATCAGTGGTTTTAAATCAGATACCACAGGACTGCACTGTTCATCCACAGATGTAACCTACCTTTTACAGGGACAGCTAAGAATAACAGACAAGGATGATCCTATTGGTAACCATAGGGACAGCATATTCAGTAGAGCAATATCACAGTGCTGAATAAATAATTGATTTCTCCAGTGATGTGGCCGACTTTAATGGTGTACAACAAAGATAGAAAATACAAAGCAAACTGCAGAAAACCAACACATTTAGATTTTGATTCTGTGATCTAGCTACATGAGAAGCAGCCTGCTCTGTCCACTTTGCCAGGTTTAGTATATATGCTACCTAAATACACAGAAAGTATACAGACTACCAGAAACTCTACAGCTAGCACAAATCAGCAAACACCTTTTTGTTCATTTTAGCAAGTGGCTAAGTTTTGAACTGGATGTACAAGAGGTATAAAACTGGGCAGAGGTGATAATACCAAATTAAGAAGTGAATCTAAATATAAATACACATTAAATGAGTACCAGATATTTCAGAAGTGGAAAATAACAAAATACCTATGAGACAATAACACCTTTATTCAAATGTTCTCATTAAGTCATGGAACAGTCCCAACAAAAACTTCTGTGTCCTCTGACAAACAAGTATTCTTAATTAATAGACATTTATGTTTTTGTTTTTTATAAGCTGCTATTAATAAAAAATAATTTCATTCTGAACAGTGTCATTTTGCTTTGAAAATGAATTGCATTTTAGTGTCATGAAAGCAGGATTAAAGTACTTTTTAGAATGGTTAAAATTTGTTTGTTTTGAAAAAAATAAAAATGTTAACTATTCATTAGAAACAACCATGAAACAACCATGTTTTTCTGTTTGTTTTTTATGTATAGTATGTTTTGTGCGAAGATGTATGGTAGCACTTTTTCAAACACAAAATGTAAGATTCTGGAATGTGAAATATTCTGGGTGTCAGGGCAATATCAGAACCATACATTATTAGAACAACATTTACAACAATGTTTGAGGTGTCCTTTTTTGTTTGTAATTATAGTATAAATGTAATGTAAATGATGCACACCCAATATTTTGGAGAGACGTGGGACAATAGGCATTATATATTCAGGGGTGTAGGAAGGGCGGAGCCGGCTCCAGGCGCACTGATTAAGAATCCGTGCATCTGGAGCCGGCAGACTCTCAGAGATCTAACAGCTGCCGGACTCCTGTGGTCAGATTACCCAGCTCCATGCGTGTGATGTCATGACGTCACACGCATGGGTAGCAGAGCCGCGGCGGAGTGCAGAAAGGTGCTGGTAAGTATAGTAGGGAGGGATATGAGGAAGAGGGAGATGAACATGGGAAGAAAAGATGAAGGGGATAATGAAATAAAGAAAATGGTAGTGGTAGGGGGCTGAACACTGAAGTGTATAAAAAAAGGGGAGGTGTGATAAAAATGGTGAAATTAATGGGTAGGGGGATGATGAAGGGGGTAGAAAAATGATAAAGCTAATTGAGAGGGGGAGATGGTGATAATGGGGAGATACAGAAATGATAAAGGGGAGTGGGAGGGGGAGCTGATGAATGGGGAGATTATGGATGATGATGGGATAGAGAAATGATAAAGTGGAGAGGGAAGGGTAGGTGATGAATGGGGAGGGGGACATGATAAAGGGATAGCGAAATGATAACGGGGAAGGGGAGGTGATGAGGAGAATGGGGAGATGCACGGGGAGGAGGTGATGATGAGGGGATAGAGAAATTATAAAGGGAAGAATGATGGGGAGGTGAAGAATGGGGAGGGGGCGATGATAAATTGAATGATGAGGGGATAGAGAAATGATAAAGTGGAGGGGGAGGATATGAGGAGAATGGGGAGATGATGAATGGGGAGGGGGTGATGATGAGGGTATAGAGAAATTATAAAGGGAAAAGAGAGGGGGGAGGTGATGAGGATAATGAAGAGATGATGAATGGGGAGGAGGAGATGATGCAGAGAATGGAGGAGGTGTTTTTTAGTTATATTTATTATAGATATATTTTATTTTGCTCTTTGGAAACTTACATCTAGATCAGCTGCCCCTGTGTTCCAGGTGAAATAACAGAGTACTGTGGGTAAAGCAATAATTTCTTTGCAGCCTATCACTAAGAGAGGGACGGTAAGTTATATTTCTTATTTTGGTACATAGATTGTGCTATGTAGATTGTGGTGTATTAACAGGTGGCTGGGTCCTGCCATCACTAATTTATAATTTGTAGGCAAATGCTACAGAGGGAGGTAAGTACCATATTAGAGAATTGTATTTTTAAGTGTAGGGATCTAAATGAGGTAACCTTGCAGACATGCAGTCACATTGGGGTAGATCCTGAACTACGTGTGTGCGTACGTATTTTAGCGGTGCGTATTTTCGTACACGTAAGGTCAGTACACTCCCCACGGCACACCCCTTGCACGGACGTATTTTCTCAAATTACGCGACCCAAACCCTACCTTAACTTTTCCTAACGTAACAGAATACGTCCGCTAACGGGCGTACAGACTACGCGAACGTACGCAGCTTAGCACGCCCATACTGTACACTTTAAATGAGAGGGCCGGTAAGTTTTATATATCTTATTTTGGTACATAGATTGTTTTACATAGATTGTGTTGTATTAAAAGGTGACTGGGTCCTGCCATCAATAATTTATAATATGTAGGCAGTTACTACAGAGGGCGGTAAGTACCGTGTTATAAAAGTTTATTTTTAAGTGTAGGGACCTATCTAAATGAGGTATCCTTGCAGCCGGGCAGTCACATTTTCATTAAAATGTAAACTAAGATCTGTTTATATTTGTAAAGTTTTGATTGTTTAAAAACTAAAACTAAAAAACGATAAATATTACAAACAATTGTTCACGCAATGTTTTGAGTCAATTTCAACTATAGCACCTCACTTTCTTTAGGTATTGTATTTATGATTAATACAATAGAATGGACTCTCGCCAATTTAGGAATTTTCTCTTTTTCTCCCTTCAAATGCAACCCCCCATGTTGGCCACACCACAAATACAGTACTGGGGCGCTGCAACATACCCGTGCTCCGGGCACCATGGCAGCTAGCTACACCTCTGTATATATTACCCAACAAGGTTGACTTGCATTCATAAAGCATTCTTGTCCACCCCTAGGGGTCGCTGAGCTGGACATTTTTCTGGACTCGCTGTATCCTGGTCCACCCCTCTGGGCTGCTATTATAAAGCCATATAAGACCTTCTTGTCTGACTGCCAGCACTTGCTCAGCCAGTATTTGTTACTGCCTCTCAGAGTGATGGCCATTGTTTCCGCTTTCCCTTTACCACATGCATGTTTTTGTATCCGTCTTGCTACCACCTTGGGTATCTTTGTTTCCACCTCATCTTTGTCTTGTAAACTATGGTAATCCAATAGCACTGTTCTGAAATCTATGTGTACTTTAACATTTTATGTATGCAAGGTGATCTGTGTCCCTCTTAAATCATTCCTAAATGTATGTGTATTCCAGCATTATTTTGATTCTGTTTACTTTTAGTAGTATTTCTGTCTTTTGTTCTTCCCAGTGGTCTCCATTGCCTGCAGACTCCACCCATTATTGCAAGGGGGCAGAGTCTCTATTATCCTCCAGCACTATTTAAATAGTGCAGCTGCACAATGTGTCAGGATTATGGGTGCACTGCACGGATGCACTACTTTAAGGTTGTTAAAGCAACAGCTCTGATCATTATCACCACAGAGAGTGCTCTACAGAGGAGAGAAGCAGAGGGAAGACAGCAAAGTAATTTCAGTTCTTAAAGAAATATGCTGGGGAAAAGGGATTTAATGGCGCGCACACACACAAGGAGGGGCCAGAAAGGCTGGTGTGACACACAGAGGTAGGGGGCAGAAAAGATGGCAGGACACCCAGATGGAGGGCAGAAAAGTTTGATGGGCCCTCTGATGGAGGGGGCAATATAACTTGCTGGACATTCAGATGAAGGGGGAAATTAGGCTGGCGGGCAAAAGGCTGTCTAGAAAGGTGGGCATGACACACAGATGGATGGGGCAGAAAGGCTGAATGGACACACAGATCAGAGGGGGGCAGTAAGATTGACTGAACACTTAAATAGAGGGGACAAAGCTGACAGTTATCAGAGATGGAAGGGACAATTTTCAGCAATCGCTGTGCTAACCGCATCAGGGGGTGTCTCTAAGCTTTCCGGTCATGCCTGTGCTTCTCCTCCAGCCTGTGGCAACTTCCTGTCCTGCCATGCTCTCAAGGGTTGAATTCTGGCACCAGCCTGTGCTGTCCGCTGGTACATGTGCGCCACCATCTAGGAAATCTGCACATGACCAGAGCTAACCACCGGATTCTGCCTCTAGCAGTCACATGACTTGAACCACCAATCCATGCTTGGAGCAGGCTATTCAAACTCTGGGCACTGTGCAAACAGTGCCAAAATACCGTGTAAACATTGAATGTTACCTGGCTCCAGCGGTTCACTATTGGAATCCTCCAGTGTGCTAATCCTGCCTCTTGCTTCCAGACTGCAATCACCTTGAACTCTTTGCAGCACCTGCTGCCTCGGGCTTGCAATTGCCTTTCATCAATCTTCTACATCACTGCAACTACTACAGCCTTCAGCTCATTAATCTGCTGTGTGCAATAACCTTTCATCAGCCTGCCATCTGTAGATCTTTGCTACAGCTCCAAACTCTTGTTTATCCATCTGCTGAGTGCAGCACCAATATCATCCCTGCAGAAATTTCCTCCATTGCTCCAGGTTCCAGTCCAGTCCTCCCTGCAAAAGCTGTCTCTATTGCTTCAGTCCTGGTTCCAGTCCAATTCTCTCTGAAATAGCCCTGTGTCTCTATTGCTTCAGTCCTGTTCTCTATTGGTCACTGCTAGCCCATAAGCAGAGCCTACTTGAGACCACCAAGTTTCTCTTATAAACCTGACCACTCCACACGCCACAGGTAACCCAGAACGGATATCCAACCTGGTCATTCTTTGACAGCAATAAGGCTAGCTTGACACACAGATTGATAAGACAATAAAGCTGGACAGACACAGGTTGAGGGGGCAGAAAGGATGGCTGGAAACCTAGATTTATTATACAAATGTAGGAGACAATAAAACTGCCAGGACATCCAAAAGGAGGTAGCAAGGTTAGCTTGACACTGATTGAGGAAGTACTAAGGTTGGCTGAATATTCAAATAGAGAAGGAAACAAGGCTGGCTGTAGAGAGACACATAGAGAAGGGGAAATTGTATGGCTGGATGCCTACAAAAATTTTATGCTTCAAGAGTTGATTCCTTTTACAATTTTTCTTTCAGACATTTCTTTTAATTAAATGTAGTCCAGTTATATATGAAATTATTACTATTCTATATAGCACATGGGTATACTGTGACTTTTTATATACTTAGATTTATCCTGTTACTATAAAGTTGCTATTTTTCTAGGCAATAACTAAGGTGCAGTGTATGAACTGTATGGTGATAATTAGGGTGTATTGTATGGCTTTTAGCTAGGTTGTAGTGTGTATTGTATTGTAGTAACTAGGATGTAGTTGTTGTCATAAGTAGTCTCCATTGTTAAGTGCGGTATATGATTGTTTTGTCGATAGTCAAAATGTGCAGATTATGTTGTTATAACATTTATGTTATAACATTTCTGAAGTCTTTTAAAAGCTGCCTGCAATACATTAGTTTACAGACGTTACAAAAAATTACTAACCTAATACTTTACTATCAACATTTTACATTTTGCTTTTGGATTTATACCAACACACTTCTTGCTGGACTTTTGATGCATTACACCTATACTGTATAACATATTTCATCAGTAAACTGACTTGCCAATGTCAAATGCAGCAACATTTGTCCTTACAATCAGAAGAGCCAGTGTACACCAGATATTTACATTCTGTGCCCTGCTGAGCAGTCTTGTAACATCCAGAAGAGGTTAGACTCCTTAATATTTAGGTGCAGAGACTCCCTAGCATTGTTAAAGAAATATTAGATCTGGGCTGTTTAAATAGGTCAGACCCCAGACACCTTGAGATGGAGTGATAACTCCATCAGACCATGTGACTATTTCAGTCTGCTACACGTCTTATGAGGAAGGTAAGTAAATAGAGCGTGAGCAAAGTGGTGAGAAAGAGGCTTCATCCTCGAAACGCATCCGCTGTGATTCCAGACTCTCCAGTGTGGCTCCTGGTTCCCAACATCTCTGGCTCTCTGATCTTCACTCGGTCGCAACATCTAGGACAGATCCCGGGCCCTTCTCTGTCCACCAGTGACTATCTTCACATCTACAGTGCCTACGCTGGGTACGATAGCCATTCACATAAGGGGGCGGTTTTATATAATTAGTGGGTACTGTCATTATATCCCTGATTTGATTTATGTTTATTTTTATCTCTGTGTCAATAAATGTTCAATTTATCTTTGCTCTTTCCATTTTTCCATCTCTTAACACGCTTTTGGAGAGAGAATGGACCATTGAAGCTGCACGTATCTTAAAGAGACAGTTCATCACTGAACCCCTTTTTTAAAGAGACAGTTCACTATGGGATTTTAAAGTGATAGTGGTCTGTTTAGAGTGCACACCTAGGGCCTGATCCAGAGCTACGATGTTACACTGAGCGCTGTAGCGTTCAGCGTAACATCGCTGCTCTGGCCCGACACTCCCCCTTGTAGGAGCGCATTAACTCTCCCTTACGCCGGCTGAAGGCTACCCTAACTTCAGCCGGCGTAAGGGAGAGTTGATACGCTGGGAC
>WWET01002176.1:75134-89656 GCA_011038615.1 Limnodynastes dumerilii
ATATATATATGTTGTGACATGATATTGTATCTGGTTCCAAAATAATATTGCTGCAGGAAGGAGTTGACAGTTGTATTGTCTACTGATCATGAGAATTATACGCACAGTTTTACCTTGTGTATTGTACTGATGCAGCGATGACGTTAAAGATATTTTGAAAAAAAAAATAAAATAAATGTATTTTCTTTTGGCAGTTCAGTCACTTTATATTACTAATACTAATCACTCTTACTGTCTTCTTTAAAGTACACGATATCCCTCTTGATGGTTTGTACAGATGTGGAAAGATGGTTACCTACTACAACATACTACTGCAGCGGGTTCACATTGGGCCGGATCCAGACTTATTCTGGTGTGTTCGGAGCTCCAAACACAGCGCCAGTGGGGATCTGATTTAAGGTCCCTGGTAGACCCAGCCTTCTGTGCAAGTGCATGGAAGAACCCAGGTCTCCACCTTAAGATTTTCAATCTGTCCTCACAGTATTAAAATAGAGGTTGATCAGAAGTCTGGTAAGGGTGATAGCATGTCCATAAAGTAAAATTGATCAAACCCCTCCCTCTTGTACTAGCACCTGTTCCACCATCAGAGACCGCACACAATCAGAATTACATAAGCTTCTCTGGATCACACAGATCCAGATACAAGCAACAGTATCAGCTTGTGTAGAAATGCAAAACGCAAGTGTTTCCTAGTGCTTACATATCAGTCCTTATGGGATAGCTTAGTTTTTCTAATTAAAGCAGTAAAAATACCATAGAAAAAGCTTTTCTGTGAATGGAAAAACAGCTCAAATTAATTAGGCGTTTGGTACTGTTCTGACTAGTTGATTAATACACTTTGCCTCTTGTGCATGGAAGGACACTATTCTGACTTATTTATGCAAAGGCTTTTTGGGACTTTCCATTCTGCCTTCAAAAACTCTACATTAATCAGGGGAAATGGTCATCATTCCTGGTCTGCTAACTTGTTCATAGTGCTTAAGTTAAAAGTCAAGTCAAGTGTGTAATTGGCTGTACATCGCAGTCTGGATCAGATTCACAGCTCCAATGTCTTCAAATTAGGTGTATGGTAGTGGGTGGGTTGCTAATTGATGAACATTTGAATGGCAAGAATTTTACACAATATTGCAATACTGTAGTTGCAGGCTCCTACAGGCAAGCAATCAAGTAAATAAGAAATGTGGTAAAGCAATTTCATACAGTTTGCTATATTTTTGTGTTTTGTCAGATGTCTTCATCACACCAGCCTAAGATAACCTTTCTCCCCATATTTTAGTTATAAATGTGCTCTAAGAAACATGGGTTATCTCTACTAATGTACACATTTGTGTATAATGTGCTATTTTGTCAATAAGAAAAACATTGCTAATTGAATAAAATAAAAAGAAAAATGTATGTATTTTCTTACATCTGATGATCAAAGAATAATAAAAATGTTAATTTGTGAATAAACCTTAAGCAAAAAGGGTTAATATAGAAGTTGTGCACTTCTGAAATTGTGTGTAAGCTTTCTATATACAGAATCAGTTTATTTATGTTATTTAGGTGTAATATTTACTCAACTCTGTTGTGAGAAAATAGTTTGTGTTAATTGGCAATATACAGTTAACATTCTTAAAGGAGCACAAATCATTTTTAATTTTCTATATAGTTATGTTAAGCAAACCATACTTACCTCCCAGTTAGTTATATGTAAGAATTTTACACTGACACAAAGTTAGTCAAAAATCCCTTGAGGTATTAAAAACATATCAGGAAACGTGTAAAAAAGTGTCAGTCATGTATTTCATAGTTAACCCTTAACTGTTGTAATGCTCATAGTTTACATTTGTCACTAGTGACTATTTTGACTTTTACAAATAAGATTGTTATGCCAGTTCAACATTTTTGTATGCACCAATCCAACATGTAATGCAGACTACAAAATTCTGTGATTTTCTAAAGTATATATCAGGTATAATTGTAATGCACATTATATTCCTGCCAATGGTTGTCAAAATGTAAAGACAAAATAAAACCATTTCCTTTTAGCAAATAAAATGCAGAAGCGTGTATAAAGTATGCTTGTTATTGCACATAGGCCACTCATTTCATCTTTTCTACTGTCTGACAGCAGTGCTGATTTTACAATGTTTCAAGAAACAACTAAAGCATCTTATGTGTTTGCAATATTTAACAATATTGCTATATTAATTTTAGATTGCAAGAGTCGACATCAATAACTGACAATTAGGGGATGCAGTCTACTTTCAATGGACATGACAATTTCCAGTCTGACCAAATTACCTTCAATTGCCTGCAAGGACAAATACAGAAAATGACAGCTAGAAAGCATGGTGCATTGTCCATTACATACTAGGCATCGTTAACTACAGTATGCTACCGCTACTTATAGAATATTTACATTTATTGATTTTATACGTTTTTTGTTAGTATAGACCATTATATAATTGCCTTCATATTAGGATTAACAAATCATCAACACAATTTAAAAGGACAGCACTTTGGATTACAAATAGGTAAATTATGCAAGTAGTCTTTTGCAAAGCAGTCTGTGTTAGATGAAGTGATTAACATTATTGCAGTATAATAGCACCTATAAATGGATGGCTGTATAGTCTGTTCTTAAATTTTATGCATTAGAAGCAGGAAAAATATGCATGTGAAAGATCTGAACTACTTTGGCAACAGGAATTGGGATGATTAGAATACTGGTCAGAGCATGTCCAAAATAGTAGGCCTTGTGGTGTGTTTCAGGTATGTAGTTGCTGGTACCTACCAAAAGTGGTTCAAAGGAGGACAACTGGTGAACTGGTGAGTCATTGGTTGCCCAAGGCTTTTAGATGCAAGAGGGGAGCAATGGCTAGCCTATTTGGTCTGATTCCACAGAATGGCAATGGTATTCCCTGAAGGAAGTGGCCTCTTTCAGCAAGATAATGTGCCATGCCACACTGCAAAAGATGTTCAGAAATGGTTTAAGGAACATGGAAAAAGTTCAAGGTGTTGGTTTGACCTCCAAATTCCCCAGATGTCAATCTGATCAAGCATCAGTAGGATGTTCTGGTTAGGCTAGTTTGAGCCATTTAGGCCCCGCCTCACAAGTTACAGGAAATGTCTGCTTAATGTCTTAGTGCCAGATACCAAAGATCTTGTGCAGTTCACATCAAGATGCGTCATCGCTGTATTTGCAGCACAAGCGAGCCCTTTCTTTTTCTTGAAAGTAATTTATCATAGATTTGGAAGATTTTTTCCATCCTCCAAAAGATTTCTACCCTATAGTCCCCTGAGTGATGTAATTCTACTCATGTTTGCCTAAAAATTATTTTCTATCTGCAAAAACATTTTTTGTTTATTACCTCCTACCTATCATTATGGCTTTAAATGTGACACAGATTTTCATAGATTGATAGTAATTAGAAATAAATGTAAGATACCCATTTATGTGATTTCATGTGTGACATTTAATACAGCTTAGATGCAGAAGCACTCAAGTATGTTCTCACACAAATGCAATTATTGTGCAATGACAAGAAATGATCAAAGACCGCCCAGCACCTGTTATGTATGCATACGTACCTGCACCAGAGAAGGGAAGGTCCATGTCTATACACTAATAACTATTGTATTTGCATATACAATATTCTTTGAACATAAGGAAGCATACAGCTCATCATGGCACACCTTGAGTTATGCATAGAGGTAAGGAATATGCTAAAAAATTCATGCCTGCACAACTCTACATGATCGTCAAATTCTAATTTCTTTTGCTTAAACTGTGTGTGCTGCTTTAATACCATCAAATAAAACCAAAGAAAATTCAGCTTTCACAAAGTTAGGTGCAGATCACTGATGCTTTTTGGCCACAGCGTGCTCTTTGTTTACAGTTTCCATTCCCTCATCTCGGACAGTCATCTCTGCTGTAACAACTGGCCACTGTCTTGGGATCTCTGTTTACTACGGAAGCCTCCACTCTGTGCCTTTATTTTTCGTTAGGCTGTACAAATCTATATAGAATTAATAATAGGAACATTACATTACTTTATTTTTTATCAAGAACTAGACTTTGGAATATGATCTGATTAGAACTTGGATGTTTATATTATGGCTAATTATTTTCACTTGCTTGGCTAGCCAGTGATTTTCCCTCACACCACTTGTTTTTCCCCATTACTTTTACTATTAGAGGTTGTAGACCCTCCAGTGTAAGAGACAGAAGTCTATTTTCAGTGCAGCATACCCCCAAACTTTATTTTAGGTGCATATCAGGTTCAATCAAAACACATACTCAAAGGCTGATGTAGATTACCACTATTTACTATTCACTGCTTGGTAGTTTTACATTCAAATATGAGAATTTTTTATAACTTCAAAAAAAAAAAATAATTTTTTATTGATTTGTTTACTAAAATGATAAAAGTAAGATTGGCCAAAAAAAGAAATTTTCATCAAAAATATCAAATTCACTAAATGGAGTCATTTAAAAAAAAAAAAAAAAAAGTTTACTATTTTTGCACTTAAATTATTTACTAGGTTAATAATTTGTACTCGAAGAGTAATGGAATATAAAAAGAGGGGCCATATATTTAGCATTGTGGCAGGTGTAAAGAAAATAGGCCTACTCCAAAGTTTCAGTTTATCAATAAATGAAAGTTAACTGAAGCAAAGAAATTTCTGTTTATAAATGTATCAAGGGAGTTCAAAAGCATTCTCAAACTCCAGTTATGACATGCAGTATGATTAAAAAAAAGAACATTATTTAGAGACAGTGGCAACAAATAGAAAACAATTGGGATTTTTCTGAGAACTATTAAGCTTTTTTCAAACTAATGATGATATTCATAAGTTTCAGACTTGTGAGTTATTTCCAGACATTTCTCTACATGATCTAAAAATGCCACATGGCTTGGAAGACAAAGTATATTACCCTCCTAAAATACTCCCTTCAGTGTTATAGAATTTGAGAGTATTTTTAGCTTCTCCAAAGCAAGACGTGTAGTGTAATTCAGTCTCTAAATATCTTTGAATCACCAAATCAATGAATACTCATAACTTGACAAAACAATGTTACTTAGATGTATTCACATAGTGTTAGGTTTTCTTTTCCTGGGGAATATATTAGGATTAAAGCAGGGTACAAATTGGGACTTCCTATGACTGCAGACCATATGATCTAACGATCGTTTTAGCAGAAATCTTACCAGTGTGTACTGTCCAACGATGCTGCAGAATCATCTTAAACAGCATCTGATTCTTTGATTTGTGGAAGCTACTAGTTTTTCCAATCAGCTTTTCCCGATGTCTGCTGCTTTCTTCAGAGTGTACTGTTAAGTACTGAACAATACAGCGGGGAATTGTTTCAGTGTGGATACTACAAGATCAGCCGCAGAATTGTAACTTATCACAGTAAGTATGTTGAATTGTTACATAAAATCCCAGTGTGTACCCAGCTTAACCAACCAAATGGAACGAATTGATGCTTGCCCGTAATCACAAAAAGTCCCTGTCAAAGAGACATAATGCACTATCATAGGAATACCTCTTCATCCATTCTGTGCTACACACTTTCATACTTATTAACAATGGTTGATTATCATATTTCTGCAGTTATGCACCCACATGAATAAAACTTTTTGCTGAGATTTAAAGCAGATTCCATGAGTAAAATAATTTGGGGGTTTCATATGTCTCTCTTTCAAACCATTTTAAGGTAAGAGAAAAATGTTGAGTTGCACTTAATGTAAATATTAGCAATGGCTACTCAGCAAGGTCCTCCATTAGTCCGAGATAATTCAACTTCTCCAAGGCATGGACATTCGTATGAAAAACTTGTACATTTTTAGATTATTAAAATAAAAAGCAAAAATGACAAATTGAAATCAAACATATAAATAAAAGTCCACTAAGATAAATTGGTCCACATAAAACTCTTACAATTTATTAATGATTAAGCAAAAATAGTATTTTCTCAACTGAATTGCAACAGACACCCATTTTAGGGAAAAAAAGAAAAACATTACAAAATACATTTGAAATTAAAATTTAAAGGAGGTAAAAAAAAAAAAAAAAAAAAGAGGCTATGTATTGGACAGCTCTGATTTACTTCAACTTTGGTACAATACAATGTGTACTCTGTTTATGAACAGATTTTTAACATCTAACAATTGTGATCTTATCCCTGCTACATTAATGTACACAGTTGACTTTCATAAAAATAAGTAATCCATTTCTTGACCTATTGCTTTTTTGTATAGTTAGCAATAAATAGCAACAGGCAATACGCAAAAGTCCCATGAATTTGTGTTTCTAAAACAAGTACTAACAAAGCAGTAAACATTTACAATATAAATTTGGTAAGGTATAGTATATGCCTGTTCTCTAATGAGCTTTAATAAAGTCATGTTAGCACTCAAGAGCACTCTTTTTAGGCAGTCATAAATGTCAGTGATTATAATGGGCACGGACATTTCTGATGTGTTTTAGGTGTTCATAGCATAGGAATATACAAATACTTTAGGAACTACAAAAAAAAAAAGAATAAAAAAAAAAAAGTCAAATGTGCACAAGCTCTGCAATAAGCTCTGCGTAAATATAACATTGACATAAAATCACAATAGCATTGTGGGGAAAAACTAGACAGTGCAAAACTTAATATTATGTGTGAACTTTTTAAAATGTTTAAAGACTAAACTCCACTGCAGAAAAAAAATAATAATTAAGGTTTTACTTCCATCCATGCTAGGGATCCCTCCTAGCGTGGATCAGTAATACCTTGGTTAGAGTTTTTTTTAAACACTTCTGCGAACTGCTTATTTATGCAAACGAAAAATACACAGTAGATCCTAAACAGGGCACTAAACATTTGATCCACCAAATGAGGCATATCAGGACTCCGTGAATGCATAGGGAGCACTGACTTGTAAAATCTCACGTCTTATTTTCCATAAAAAAAAACAAAAACCCTGCATGGATATAGCCATTAAAGTTGAATAATATAAAGCTATAAACTATTCCATAGTCCAGAGACAGTAATCTAGTGCAGATAATTACACATTTGCTAATATTAAGAACTGCACACAGTACAAAATAGGTTCTCACCCACTCTCATTTCCCTACCCTTCCCACACAACCCAAATCTCAAAAAGCCTTTCACTGGTAAAGGTAACATTCAAAGTGTCAGAACTATCTGGTGACATCACAGATAAATCATATTGTGCAAGTACACAGCCATGAATAGTATCCAAAACATCCAGAGGTTGTATTATATATAAACACAACTATGAGCAATTTAGACTCAGGGGTTGCTTTCAGCACTGCTAAAAACAAAAAGCATGAAAGCACTATATTCATGAAAAGCTGCATACTTCCAGGGATATTGAAGGAAGGGACAGTTTCTGAAACTGCGAACATGCATTTCTTTTTATTGGGTTTTTGGTTATCTTTGCTTTTACGGAAAAAAAAAAAAAAAAGTTACTGTTGCATATAGAGAGCATAAAGTTTATAAAGGGACATGGCTGAAGAGGTATGACACAGATTCCCCATTATGAGTCCTTCTAATTGCTTCTGCCAAAATCATGGATATGTCGATCACCTTAAAAAAAAAAAAAAACAAGACAAAAACGTAAGTATTTTACAATGCTACAGCCCCATACCATCTTTACTGTATTATTGGCATTTACTTACAACGATCTTCCTAACTCACACAAGTTTTTACTACATTATAACTAAAATAACATGATTAAGACAACTGACTTGACTTGAGATAATGTACGTAACAGCTTAATAAAAAAAACATTCAGATACTTTTAATCCATTGTTGAGCTATCTTTCATTTGGGAATTCATTTATGTGTTTTGTTGCAACAGATATAAACAGAAAAAATGTAGCAAAATTCCACTTAAGCAAAGCAGAATGATTAGTGTTTTAAGAACCATCAACTTTAAAGTCCTATGTATACAAAGCTTAAGCGGTTACAACTACACCCCTTCAGTTCTGCCTGTTGATTTGCTGGTCCTGTCAATGTATAAAATAAGTCAAGAAAAGTTTAGATCAGCACAAGTTTCATGATGAGGGCAGACATGATTCAGATAAATGGACTATTCTACACAAAAGATTCCAAAGCAGAATTTTTTTTTAGTAAAGGGGAGAAGGACCGAGGAAAAAAAGTAGATCGCAACAAGACTCTTAGAAGTCTAATCACAAAAATCTAATTAGAAAGGTGCAGTTTGCATGATTTTAGAGAATCACGTATTTAGCAAAAAATACACCTTACCAAAAAATGGTAACGTGCACAAAGAAAATTATTTGAAATGCACACTGAAACAGTACTTAGAGACCGGGTAGCCAAAATTCCATATAAACGTAATCTTTAATTAATCCTCATTAAAAAAAGTTGGCAGATGAACAACACAGTGCAATAGTACAAACAAATTGATATACATCAATTACAAAGTGATACAAGTTACTAAAAAAAAAAACCAAGACAAAACAGAGCAGACAGCAATACTGGCAAAAATTTCTGAACAATTATTATAGTTAAAGTGCCAAATGGACTAGAAATTACTACTGTAATCTACTGAGAATGGAGCTAGCCCTATTGAACTAACAGCCTCACGGCCATTCACCCTTGCCAGGCTCGTTTCTTACCCTCCCTCGATCTAATGATGAACAGCACCTTTGATAAAGCCTTTTGTCTGGCGAAACGCGCGTCAGAAACCTTGTGGGGATTGCTACAGTACAGAGTTCAAAATGATTCCTTCAATTTGCTTATTTAGTGGCTTAGTATGCCTGGAACTTTTCTATTTGTTTGAAATTATGTCTTTTATAATATGAGGTTCGTCTCTGTGTTTTTCTGAAGTGCCTGATTTCCACATACTACAATCATTAGATTGAGGAGGGTAAGATACGAGCCCGGCAAGGGTGAAGCATGGCCGTGAGGCTGTTAGTTGTTCAATAGGGCTAGCTCCGCTTCTGTAGATTAGAGTAGCGGTTTTCAGCCAATTTTGCTCTTTAACTATAATAATTGTTCAGAAATTTTCGCCAGTATTGCTGTCTGCTCTGTTTTGTCTTATGGTGCTTTATCAACATGTATCAAACCTACTATTGCACTATGTGTTGTTCATCTGCCACCTACTGGCAACTTTTTTAATGAGGATTAAAGATTACTTTTATATGGAATTTTGCTACCCGGTCTCTCTAATTATTGTTTAAGTGTGTGTTTCAAATGACTTTCTTTGTGCACTTTATCATTTTTTGGTAAGGTGCATTACTTTCTGAATTTTTTTTAGCTTAATTTAGAATTCATAAAAATGCTATAATTCAATAATTATGACAAACATACTACCTGAATTTTTGAGCAGTGCTTCATTTTATCTTCTTGTGGGATTGTGTTAGTTACCACCACAGCCTCAAAAGCAGCATTATTGATCCGTGAAATGGCCGGTCCAGAAAAAATACCATGTGTTAAAATTGCATAAACCTTTGTGGCCCCAGCAGAAAGTAATCTGTAAAAGAAACAAGTCAAAGATCTTATTACGTAGTCACTACTATGATGCATGCATTGTTATTTGTTGGTGGTCAGCAAAGATGTGCACGTGTGAAATAATTCTTTCTACAGAGGTTAAACTTCTTTTTATTAACATGTTGTAAATGTAATGTGATACTGTCTTGATCTAATTTCTGACTGGATTAAACATTGCCCATTCAAGTAGTAGGAACAATTATTTTTATTTTACAATTGCTGTCAATTTTCAGCACCCCAAGGTTGTGAAATATGTAATTCTAGGCAGCAGTCTAGACAAAAGGGTCTGTCTGAGGACTGTGACTGTCTGTAACACAGCACAGCAATACGGCACAGAGGTTAGTTCTAAAACACGCACAAAACTTAAAATTTTTATTCTATGTGTATTTGCATCTCTGTCCCTTGAGCATGCCATTGGATGCATAGTTGCCAATTTCAAGCGGAATTAGGTTGCTGCCCCCCTCTCCCAAGTTATGGGTTGCGTTTAGGCTTGTTTTTGTTCCCCTCTTTTTTTTTTTATTGAAGGTATCGGTAGAGCAGCAGGGAAGAACATAAAGTATATAACGTGTGAAATGGAGGGAGGGGGGTTTATAGGATTTGAATAGAGGATGAACGGAGTGTGAATGCATATAAAAGAATAGTGTGAAACATAGCAGAGTGAATGTTAACATACCAATACCACTTTCACATCACCACCCTTGAGGATTTCCATCCCATGTTATTGCTGGGTGAAATGCCAGGTTAAAAAAAAAAAAAAACAACCCTGTCATAAGATGACTTCTTTTCTGAATTCATAGCAGCACTGCAGGCGGACCAAAAGGAGACAGACAACTACAACAGCAGCAGGCAGTGTTTTTGGTCTGCCTTCTATCTGGTCCGCCTGCAATTTCACTATTCACCACTATTAGTATTACTATTTAGTAGTTGCCTGTCTCCTTTCTAGGAGAAATACAACCTACTAAATTACAATGGCGAATAGCGGAACTGCAGGCGGACCAGAATGGTGTATGTGTATGAGGTCTAAAAAGCAACAAGGATAAGGACACCTTTTTATATGGTGTTCTTATCCTAGTTTATTTGCTTTTTAGACTTCTTTGAGACTGCTTATTATGCGTGTGCTCTGCTAAAACCCTGAGGAAGTCCTATTGGACCCTAAAACGTCCGTCGGTGATGAGCCAGACTTCCAATCATTCCTCAGTTAAAGTAGTTATGGATTAGAAGTTTAAAATAGGTCAGTGCAAGGGTTGGAAAACATGGAAACAACACAGTGCTGCAAGTTTGGTTCCAACCCATTTACTTTTATTTATTAGGAAAACAATAATAAAAAAAAATTCTATTTTTACTAAGCAACATCTTGTCTTGTTTCAGTTATCAGTTCCTTGCTCATTATTTGGGGAAAATAAGCCTTATAATTTGAGTGATTCAGATTTTTTATGGAAGGTATATACAAAAAGTTGGAGGAGAACGATACTATGTAAAACCACAATAAAAAGAGTTTTTTTTTTTAAATTAACAACAGTTTGGTTCATAATAATAAGCAGTTACTTACTTGTCAGCAGCATGGCATATGGTACCACATGTGTCAGCCATGTCATCTACTAAGATAGCAACCCTGTCTTTCACATCTCCGACCAACACCATCCTGTCCACCTCATTAGCCTTTTTACGTTCCTTGTGGATTAATGCAAATTCAACATTAAGTCTGTCAGCAATTGAGGTCACTCTGTGAACAGATAATAGGATCATACTAAAACAAAACATGTATTGCATTGGTGGAGTCATTTATATTTTTACACTTCTGATGTAAACCACTAGTATGACTTCATAAAAAGCATAAGCATAAAAATGCATATAAATAGAAAAAACTTCCTTCTTCATATTCCTAAGAGGGTTTCTTTTTACAGCAGCCATTAGGTTGACTAAATACACTGAATAGAGCATCATTCAAAACACGTGTACTTAATGCTACCTCAGAAATTAGAACGGTATCGAAAGGTGACAGTAATACATTTTACCATAGCCTATGTCTAGACGTGAACATATTAGGTTCTGAACACAGGACCCTACAATTGTCATGCACCAGCCCTACAGAAAAAAGGCTGGTGCGCAATGAAGGATCATATAAATCTAATATAGGCAAGTGACAAAAATATTAAGTAAAATGTCACGGTTTAGAAATGCAGTCGTCAATAGGCAGTTATATTAGTCTTACATGCTTTACTTTAGATAGTTTGCCTATCATAACCAGAATACCTTTTGGCCCCACCAGCATCTGGGGATACAATGATACAATTCTTCCACTCAGGGATGTTTTCTCTAATCCATTGGAGCACGGCTGGTTCAGCATACAGGTTATCAACAGGGATGTCAAAGAAACCCTAATAAAAAAGCCAAAACAGAAGAACTATTGTAAATACATTGGCGTAGTATATACGACAGACAATAGAGACTGCTAGTAGGTAAAGCACAATTAAATTTAAAAATCACATAAATATGGAGGATTTATTACAATGAAAACAACTAGAATATATATATATTTTATTTTTTTATCAGTGATACCTGTATCTGGGAAGCATGGAGGTCCATTGTGATGATATGATCAGCTCCAGCAACGGAGAGCATGTTGGCAACCAGTTTAGCAGATATAGGAGCCCGACTCTGTAGAAATTAAAAGACAAAACAATTAAATAAACAAAGAAAATACACAATGACTTTTTAACAATCATCTTGAAATGGCTCTAGTTTAACAATTAAATTGGGCACCAAAAAAGCAAAATTGGACACTGGTCCTGTTGATAATCAGGGAAACTGTGAAAGATCTGCCATGCACAGGGAGTGTACACTCATTGTTGACTAGTGGTGTGCCACCTCCCCGGGGACTACAGCATCCTATCACACAGTGTGTGGTCTGATAAAGAAACTCCAATAAACTAGTAGGGACTTGAAAAACATTTTTGTTTTTACTATTAAAATGTACAATTATATTTTTCATAAAAATAAATATCCACATCATTTTTTAAGATTTAAATAAGACAGTTCCACATAGATTCAGGGCACTGCTTTTATGGGCTCTATTAAAAGGACATTCGTTAAAATACAAAGAATTGCATGTACATTTTGTTTCTTTGATATTATTTAATGATCTAATTAGCAAATATAGATACTAGCCACTCAAACATATTCTGTTAGAGAATAAATTTAAGATACACCTCCCTTTAACCAACAGCCTATAACCAAGAACAGGCAGACATAACATTAAGTTGTTTAAGGCTATAAACATATTGATTGAATTTAATGGAAAATATAGTTGATCAATTGCTAAATAATATTTCAGACATTTTAATATTGATAAATTATATTTCCCAGTGGAATTTAAAATTTTACTGACAAAACGAGGTCCACACGATTTCCTTAATGTGACACTCATCTCAAAAGGTAAACACTGAGGGGAAAAAAATTCAACTTTTGTATACAAATGCAAGCTCCATGAATAGAATTTTTTTAGTAAAACATATTACAGTAAAAAACGATATGAATTGATATATGCTGCCATCTTGTGGCAGAAAAACACAGTAACAGTTTATTTAAAGAAAACTCAAGTTTGGTACAAAATATCCATTTTTTTTTTTTTGGGAAGGCTTAACAAAAAAAAAAAAATGACAAGACAGGATTTTATTTACTGGAATAATTATAGTATTTATTCTGTTATGTCATATGCAACCTAGTTACCAGTCCTATAAAACTGCAAATGTGTTTGCCAATTGTTTCATAGGGCTGGATCCAAACTTAAGTGCTTGAAATTAGTTACTCCTGGGCTAAACTGTTTTGATTGCAGGAGGAGTCATATTTCATCTGTTGCAAACAGTATTAGAGTTGAGAGGTGATGCTTCCTATCCCAAGTCTAAATAACAGTGTAATAGTAAAGCTGGTCAGTATCTGCGTGCAGTAAGCAATTCCAAGATATATCCCTGCATTCAAAGAATACAATTAACTTGACCCTCCTGCAATCAACATGGTTTAGCCCAGGAGTAACTAATTTCAAGCACTTAAGTCTGGATACAGCCCATAGTAATAACTTGGTGGAGCTCATATTGGGTGAGGGATGTTAAAAATTAATGTATGTTATTGACGGCATCAAATTCCTCAGTTGTCACAATGAGCTGTTTATAGGCAAGAGAGCCCAGACACTGGTTTCAGTGTCCAAATTTATGAAACGAGTCGCAAACATTGAGGCTTTCGAAATCTAGCTTTAAAGTCAATAACATCTGTGATAACCAAGAATAGAGATATGAATACGACAGACATCTTGATTGAATTACAATTAAGTTCTAGTCACTTGGGATAATTTAGAGGTGAGAGTACGCCAAGCTCACGCATCGTATTTCAGCAGAATTTTGCAGTGCGAATGCTCAGAAATTATGTGCATGCGATCATGCCTCGTGTTGTTCTGCCTGCTTTTTAAAAGTCATGTAGTACATTAGATGCACATAGTCAGGGCCGGCGCGACCCACTCCGCGAGGGGATGCGGTGCATCCCGGCACCATGCTGGATAGGCGCCGGACATCCCCCCTCAACGCTATACAGATTGGCAGCGTTTATACATTCTCCTGTATGAACGCTGCCAATCTGTATAGCTTCTGCAGCAGCTCACACAGGAACTTCTTTTATCAGCACTTCCTGTCTGCATTAACAGCGCCGCGGAGAAGGAAGGAACAGGTAAGTAAAGAGGAGAGACTGGAGGCACATTATGGGGATACTGGCGGGGGAGAGGGTAACTGGAGTCACATTATGGGGAATACTTGGGGGAAAAGGAGGGGAACTGGAGGCATATTATGGGGAATACTGGGGGTAAGGAGGGGAACTGGAGGCATATTATGGGGAATACTGGGGGTAAGGAGGGGAACTGGAGGCATATTATGGGGAATACTGGGGGTAAGGAGGGGAACTGGAGGCATATTATGGGGAATACTGGGGGTAAGGAGGGGAACTGGAGGCATATTATGGG
>WWET01002176.1:90284-116998 GCA_011038615.1 Limnodynastes dumerilii
GCTGCAGAGACATGATGGGGACACTGAGGGCTGCAGAGACATGATGGGGAAATTGGGAGACTGGAGACACATAAGGGGGAGTACATGCAAGGGGGAGAGATTGGATGAATATATATACACTGTACACACACAAACTGGATAACTTAGTTCTTAAAAGGCAGTGCTTCTATTGTATTATTGTTACAAATTTTTCTGTTTTGTGACTGCATTGCATTTTGTGACAGTTTTTTTTTTTTTTAACTACATTCAGGTTAAAAGAATGTTGAATTTATTGTACAGTAGTCGTAAGGATGCAGTCTGTATTGTAAGGGGGCCTGTATGGTATAGCGGTCACTAGGATAATGTCTGTAAGATATATGGTCTGTATTGTATTGCATTTTTAGGATGAAATGGGATTTGTATAGTGGAGACTAGAATGCTGTCTGTATTGTATACATTTGCTTTCTTTTATTGTGGTTACAAGATTGTGTTTTATGATGATTACATGGATACTATACTCTAGTGACAAATTGTTAAACAGGTAGGCGCAAATTTAAAGTTTGCAGGGAGGCGCCGAACACCCTAGCCCTGGCCCTGCACATAGTCAATGTGCAGCAAGTATATCCAATTCATAGCCAAGCACAGACTGAAACAAGCACTTGCTTACATAAAAAAAATTACCAGCACGTATAAGAATTAAAATTTTATACTTACAATACGTAATACAAAAGTTTTGAAATCGTGGCTTAAGCATTGTGTAGGTATAACTATCTCACTGCAGTATATCAGGGGGTCGACCTGGGAATATCCCTGGTAGCAACCAGGGTTGCGGGCCCAGGGCGCACGACACGGGTTGATCCATTTATACAGACATTCCCAGGCTCATGCCTCTGTGAGAAAGGTGTATTGGTAAACCTGAGCACACACTGCAGGCTGGATAACATACGCATAGCAGTTCAAAAGTCCCTCCATACGGACTGGGCACACATGGCACTAACGAACCTAGAACTCTACTGTAAGTATTACTGCAAAGTGACGGGGAGAGTTTATTAAGGTGATGAAGTAAATGGTATAGTTTGTATTTTCACTGGTGGTTCATGCAAATATATTAAATATAACTACAGCAAAACGCTCTCCCCAAATATGCAGCAACAGCATGAAGCAATATTTTTCAAGTCTTTAGAAGATAATTCTACCTATGTAAAGGTAAAATTAAGATAAAGATGACATATATAGTGTGCTACTTTTGTAAACATACAAACAACAAAAAAAAAAAAAAAAACACTTCAGTACCAATATTAGATCAAAATAATATCGTTTGACCTTAAATGTTCACTATTATTTCTGTGAGATATTATAAAAACTTCACAATAATAAAGTTACAAATGAAACAAACAGTTGCGTAGCTATCCAAAGGTTATTTAAACATTACTGTAACTTAACTGGTAGAACAATGTTTACACTTGTAAAGAAAAGATTATAAAAAAAATAAAAAAAAAATTAAAAAAAAAAAAAAAAAAAAAAAAAAAAAACACCCTGGGAAAGCATGCTTATCTTGTTTCAACATATTGACAATATTTTATGCTGTGGAAACTTATTTCCTATGAGAAAAATAGTTTAAAAATAAAATAAAAATTATACATATTTATATAGGAATTAAACTTATTTGGGTTTAATTTCATATAAAGCCACCCACAATATAAACATCTGAGGTGTTCATAACAATCTCTATCTCTATATATATATATATATAGTTATATAGTATACTATAGCAGAGCAGCTTTGTACATAGATCTGAAGCAGCATCTATGACAGGGATAGGGAGCCATTCAGCTTTCTGATTGTCTCCCTTAAAATATCGGGCGCTAGAGTGTTTCTGGTGCATTTATTGGAAGTTTTAAAAACTGATCTTGGCCATTAACTAAAGCGATTTTTGGCCCGATCACCCGATAATTCTATGCTGGTTTTCAATTTCATATATCTATTCCTCTGAATGTTGTTTATATGAGGGACTCATCTTATGAATATCGGACTGCAAAAGAAGACCGGACAGAAACCTTTCAAATTGGAAAACATAAATGTTTCCAAGCCAGACGGATCAGAGCATCTGACTATAGAAAGGTCTGGAACTATGTATAAGACTTAACCTTTAAGTTGTACGTTTTTACATATCAATTGCACTTTCTGGGGGTTTTTTTGTGGTTTTTTTTTTTCTTTTTTTTAAGCATCTGTTGATTAAGCTTTTATTAGGCAATTTACGCAGGCAAGACCTTGATCTATGGATGGATGAATCATTACTAAGGAACACTGCTGTGATTAAAATTGGGATTTTCACTTCTTCCCTTTTCCACCTTTTTCAGGTTCAGATAGGGATGATCCTCTTATTCTATTACACGATCTGAAGATCTATACATAATTTGTTTCCACTGAACTCAGTTTTTTCACACACATTCTTGTTCCAACATACTAATAGCGCCTCTAAATGTTTAGTTTTTAAAGTTTAGGGGCTCTGTTGTGGGTAACACTCGTCCTATCAGAGTGCAGCTTCTGGTGGTTTTGCAGTGGGCTTTGGTTCTTTTCTGAAAGGGTTTAATAATCTACAGAAGGCAAAGTCAAAAAATCATCCTATGTGTAAGCTAATTCATGAATCTAAAATAAAGTGTGTGGTATGTTTAAATATTCTTATACATTAATGCTCTTGTGTTACATGTATAAGCTGTTATTATTGGTGCTATATTGTTTAAAATGTTTAAAACATGTTATAATATTTTATAATATGGCCCTTAGATTTGTTGCTTTCTGTTATCTCATAAATCCAACTGTCTATATTTTTACCTTTTAACGTCTAAGGACTTATTTGAACAAGTGCTGTGGAAATGGCTAATAACTAAAGCACACAGCTATATATGTTTTATATAGTTTTATTATTTTAGTGTTAGAGCTGTGACTATTTTTTACTCTTATGTAATGTTGATCATAATAATTAGTACAATTTGTAATCCATAGAATTTGTTTTGAGTATTCATAGCATATAAAGGTTTTTAAAGTTTTTTTTGTTTCTTTGTTTCATACTGAGGTTTATATAAAAAAAAACAAAAACAAAAAAAACAAAACAAAAACTTAAGGACATTATCAAACACTAAATCTAAAAAGTGCCTTTACCCATGATATATTAAATACACTCACATGTTTTATGGAAATGTTTAATTGAATCCTTTTTAAACCTCATTTCAGCTACCCTTTTTACTATCTTTTAGTGATTTGCTACAGTTAAGTAATCCAGTATTAAGGGTTTACTTTGGAATAGAGGGGACTACTAAATTAACCTAATGTCAATCCAAGTGCATAGAAAGTGATGGCAGATAGCCACATGGGCCATCCAGTCTGCCCAGTTGTTTATTTAAAACTGTACTGACCATAGACTCTATTTACCTTCAGTTTAGTTTGAGATTTAGGATATTATTATATTTATCCCAAGCATGTTTAAACAGTTCTATCGCATTGGCCTCAACCACCTCAGATGGGAAGTTATTCCACTTATCACCCTTTCAGTGAAGTGATGTTTCCGCACATTTCCTCTGAATCTACCACCCTGCAGTTTAATGCATGACCCCGTGTTCTATTTCACCTCTTTCTCTGAAAAATGCCACCCTCCTCTAGCCGGTCCCAACCCTTGATATATTTGAAAGTTGCTATCGTATCCCCCCCCCCTCTACCTTCTCTGCTCCAAGCTATATATGTTTAGTTCCTTTAGCCTTTCTTGGTATGTTTTGTGACACAGGCCATGGACCATTTCATTACCTTAGTGTTCACTACGGTTAACTGCACATAAATAGAACCACCTCTGTGTTTTAAAGCATATAATGTTCTTGCAGCTTTTATAGAAATTTGCATGTTTATTACAATACCTGATAAGAGGTTTTGTTTCTTTGTTGCCTTTACATCTACATCCTCAAGGAATATTAGTTACATTTAGTACAAAACCAGGGTTTCCTATAAGCTATCTAAAGCCACATGTTTTTCTGCAGTGTTTACTATATTCCCATTCCTTTATTCCTAAATACTATTATTTTAAAAAACACACACACACACACACACACACATATATATATATATACACATACACACACACACACACACACACACACACACACACACACAGATATTCTGTTCTGGTTTTCATATAGCTATTCCTGAATGGTACTTACACAAGGAACTCCTCATCTTATGAAAATAAGATTGGAAAAGTCGACGGGGCAGAAAACTTTTCAAAATCCTGCCTATAAATCAACATTAAAAACCTTAAGGTACTGTAACTAAATAAAATAAGGTATTTCAACTCTAAATATAAAATTACAACTGCTAAAATGCTCTAGGCATAATAAAGACTTAATCACGTATGTGGCAAAAAACATTATACAGCTTTTATTATGTGCATGTCATTTTATGTTTTTGTTGATTATTAAAAACAAAGCAAGAAGATTTTCAATTGTTGTCAGAGATCCTGTGGTTATAACACAATGTTTGCAGCTACCAACGACAGTTACTAAGTTTCTGTACTAGGCACATCTTGTTAAACAGTTCACTTAAAAACAATATTTGTTTGCATCTTCCCAGATAAACTGTTTCAGCAGTCTGTTCATTTCTCCCACCAGAGATGCCTGCAAGTTTTTATAGTCCCGTACCACATTACATATTCTCAGTTTAAAGAGGAAAATGGAATGGAGGAATTAAAGCGGTTGCAATCTTCGATTAGAAAGTGTGATTCCCGAAAAAGGTATATTCGAAAGTTACTTTTCGAATGTCCCCTTTTCCGAAGCTTACACTTTTAGAAATGTTTTTTATGAATGGGTGAGTATGCCGTTTGGCATCAACACAGCAAAGGCAACCATTAGAATACAGCATCTGGATTACTCAATACATGTAACAGAAAAAGGATAGCTTGTTTATGTCTCAAAGTCAATGCAGAAGTCTGCCAAATAATATGGGAGACAATCATCCCCCCTAAAGATGTGCAGGCTGGGTTGCTCTATTCACACCCTCACCTGTGTCTCTCAGCCGTGGCTGCAAGTCAGTCAGAACACGGACTGTAGTACGACCGTGTTGTAACACAGGAGGGGAGAGAGCGGAGCCTCCGGCTGGCACTCTGACAGCTATGCTGTCAGGGGCTGACACACAAAAAGAAAAGAAGCAGAACCCATTGCCTGGATGCTGACTGCTCTGCTGCAGGAGCTCTAACAATTCATTATCATTTGGGCTCTGTGCTACCCAATCAAAACACATAGCGAACACATTGACTTAAGAGTAATGAGTTTTTGGCATCTGCTGATAGAGTCTACTGATCAAGGGTGCACGCCTGTACTGTAAATTGTAATAAGATCCACTCGTTCAGACCTCCGCAAGGCCACCAAGTAGACAGAGTAATAAAAGTAGGCCCTGGTATCAGAAGTCCCTTCATGCAAAGGAGTACTTAGTTTTGGGAATACGCAGATGCCTAAATAATGTGACCCTACTATCCTTCAACTGACTGCTGTTGTTCAGGGATCCAGTAGCTGGAGATTTGGATTTCAGGATCGGACCCACAGTTACTAATTTTCAGTCATCATGTAAATTTATCAGATACAAGACAGAAATGAAAGGAGAAGGAAATGAGAAGCACCCATTTATTAAAGGGAAAAAGACTGAATCCCATACTGAATAATAGGAGGAACACACTCAAAACCTATATTTAACAATGAAAGGGAGAGAACTTAAGAAAGTAGAATCTTATGTGATGCACTAGTCTATTCCTTGTTATTTATCAAGAGTACAGCATTAACACAGACTAAAAGAGTGCACAGATTTCCTTGTTTTTATTATTTTTTTTGTACATTTTCAAAATTAAAACATAACATTTATTGTAATTTAAAAACTTGGATTAAAAATAAACCCTGGCGACAATATTTGAAAATATTTGTACGTAATCCTGCTGTTAAGAGGATACAATTCATATCTAGTTAATGCGATTTCCCCTTAAGGACTTCGTAGATCTGGTCTCTCCATCCCCCTCCCTCCTCTCTCCCACCTTCTAACTCACCCCCTACCCTCACCTCACTACTCCATCAGTCTCCCCTTCCCTTCTTCCTTAAGTTTGGAGCCTGGCTCACTCACGGTTTGTCTTCTGACCTCTCCTCCCTTATTCCTAGGTGACTTCAACATCCCCTTTGACACCCCCTCAGAACCCAGCACTGCCAAACGTCTCTCACTCTCCTTCTACCTTGGATCATCACAGTGGACTTCCCCATCCACCCATAACCTGGGCCACTCCCTTGACCATGTTTTCTCACCCTCATGCTCCCTGTCCGACTTCTCCATCTCTCCCTTCCCCTTCTGATAATCACTTTATCTCCTTCTCCCTCTCTCCTTTGTTGTCACCTAAATGCATTCTCTCTCGACAGAACCTCAAATCCCTTGATGTTATAGCTTTCACCTCTTCCCTTGATCCCTCCTCGCACCCATTTCCACCATTGTCCTCCCCTTACCTAGCCCACCTCTCTCTTCAACAAGGTCCTCCCTTCTCATCACTAACCCCCAACCCTTGCACTCCCCACTCACTCGGTACCTAAAGAAATGCTCCCGTTCTGCGGAGCGCCTCTGAAGGAAGTCCCTTTCCCTTGTAGACTTTCTCCACTTCAAGTTCACTCGCTGCTCTTTAGCTCTGCCCTAACCAAGCAATGCTTCCTTAAGTTTATTATCCTCTTCCAATCATCTAAACCCCGCTGCCTCTATGCCACCTTAAAATCTTCTCTCTCCTCGCTCCTGCCATGCCTCTCTTCATTTCTGACTTTGACATCTTCTTCACTTCCAAGATTGACTCCATCAAGAGCTCCATCTCCTCCCTCTTCATTTCCAGCCTCCCATTTCCTCCCCGGCCACCCACCAATGTCTACCTTCATACCTACTGCAGCTGAAGAAATCCACTCACTTCTTTTGTCATCCGCTCTGTCAACGTGCCCACTTGATCCCATCCCTTCTCACTCATCTTGACCACTCTGCAACTTGGCTCTCTCCTCTGGCTTCTTCTTCTCCCCCCTTAAACACGTCCCAAAAAAAAAAAACCTAACCTTGTCCCCACCTTACCCTTCAACTACCAACTAATTTCCTTTCTCCTCTTCGCTGCTTGAATGGCTTGTTTAAAAGCATCTAATCGGCTACCTTGGCGACAACTACATCCTCGACCCAATCTGGGTTCTCCCCCCACTCCACTGAAACTGCCTTGACTAAGGTCACAAACAATCTCCTGTCTGTCAAATCTAAAGGCCACTTCTCCCTTCTCATCCTCTTATCTATCAGCAGCCTTTGACGCTGTTAATCATCCTCTCTTGCTTCACTCTATCTCCCTCTGGCACCGTTGACTGCTGGTTCTCCTCCTATCTCTTGGACCGCTCCTTCTCTAGTTCTTCCTCCCCTACCACTCCTCTTCCTGTTGAGTTCCCCAGGGCTCAGTTCTTAGTCCACTTCTGTCTAGTGCTACACCTCCTCTATGGGTGACCTCCTTTGGCTTTCACTACCACCTCTATGCTGACAGTCAAATCTATCTTTCCTCCTCTGACCTCTCCCTCAAACTTTTGTCAAGTGTCAGACTGCTCATGGATGTCTGAGCATTTTCATAAGCTTAACATGGATAAAACTGAAATCGTAGTCTTCCTTCATGTCATGTATCCCTTCTACCTTCACTTTCTCTATTACTATAGGCGACTACACCATCTCCTCCTCCACCCAAGCCCTCTCCTGTCTCTCCTTCACCCCCCCCCCCCCCCCCTCCCCCTCCTCCCCCCCCCCCCCCTTTGGCTTATCACATATATTTAATTTAATATCTAACTAAGTATTCCAGATTTGTCTCTGTCTTAAAATCTAAAAATTCCCTTTCCTTTGCTATTTGATCAAATAATGTCACATGTGATTTAGTGCATTGTATGCATACTTTATGTAGCTGTATGCGATATTGTAATGTACACTTACCATATGTCAGAAGTATACAGAGAATGATACTGGAATATTGAGAAGGAGGAGAAGAAGGAGGAGAAGGAGGAGAAGAAGGAGGAGAAGGAGGAGAAGGAGGAGAAGAAGGAGGAGGAGAAGAAGGAGGAGGAGAAAAAGGAGGAGAAGAAGGAGGAGAAGAAGGAGGAGAAGAAGGAGGAGGAGGAGGAGGAGGAGGAGAAGGAGAAGAATAATTTGGCAATTTCAAGAAAGCAAGTAAAGTTTGCTAATCTAAATTACATTCTGCTAGAACGCATCATGGTAACGTGTACAAAATAAAGTATTAGAACAGGTGCAAATTATCTAAAGATTATTAACTATTGCTGAGGAATCTTTTCACACAATCTGAATTAAACTATGTTAGTTGTACACACATTAGAAATTCACATATTTTAGTACAGTGACAGATTAGCCCGAACTGGCTATATTGGACACAAGCTGCAATGATGATTGACATACATGTCCAATGTGTTCACGAGTAAAAATGGAAATGGATACTCAGGTAAAATATCCTAGTTAATCAGATTACAGCCTGGTATTTCACCAATCTATTAGGCACAAAAGAATCTGAGCTTTCCTATAATGTCTCATAGTGCTCTTCTGAATAAACTGAATTTTGAATTACTATATTAAACTTCTGAAAAGAACATACATAGTATTACTGCTCAGATAATAGCCTTTAAAATGTGAAAAGGATTATGTTTACTCTACATAACATATGTAACTTCCCTGATTTGCTCTTCACTCAGTATACACATAATTGGTAAGTTAAGTGTACTGATTTACCTTGTCTTTTTTATCTTGGCGAGCATAAGGAAAACATGGAATGACAGCAGTGACCCGGGATGAGGAGGCAATCTTGCAAGCATTAATCATGATGAGGAGTTCCATAAGGTTGTCATTGATCTCACCACAACCGCTCTGTACGATGTAAACATCTTCTCCCCTCACACTCTCACCAATCTCCACGCTAAAACAGAACAAGAAAAACACAGCTTTATGTATACATAACGCAAGTTGATCTTTAGGAAAAGCATCTGACAAATTTTTCACGGTAAAGCAGCATAATACACATCATGAAAAGAGTATTTAAAAAAACAAAAAAAAAAAAAAATAAGTCTGTATAATAAATTTAAAAAAAATTAAAAAAAATAATTATGGACCCGGATACACACTAGCAAAATAAGGATGCGCAAAGGTGTTTCTGTACTATCCAGATTTCTGTGCTGACCTTAATTAAAATAGGGAAATCTGGAAAGTACAGCAATTTTATATATATATGGCCATATTCTACAGCAGTTATTGGTTCAATCCTCCAACTACTGCGTGAGCAGAGCAATTATCGCTCTAGTGTCTAGGCAGTATGGATTTCTAAAAACACCCAATAACCAGTCCAAAAATGCTGGGTTTGATAATTTTACCATTTAGCGTTCCAAACTATAATAGGCAGCATGCATCCAACATCAAGTAGTGCGTGGCCATTTTCAATTACTGGACCTGTACCTCTATCTCCTGGCCAGAGCTTCCCTACTTGTCTGACCCCATTATTGACATGTATAGCAGTAATAAAGTGATAAATGCTCAACATGTTATGCATGTTGGTAATTATGAAGCCAGACAGACGGGGAAACTGCAGTCAGGAGGATGAGGTGCCACATACTACTAAATCAGAGTTTTTGCAGCAAGCCAATTAATTAGCTAGCTGCATGGGCCTTTTATCAAGGTTGACAGGAGGACCATGCACCCAATCAGCTGCAAAGGCTACCTGTTAATCTCTGCAGCCCCTACCTCTTCTGACAGGGTTGTCAGCCTCGAAAGAAGGTGTGGCTCAGTTATGAGGACCAGGTAAAGCTTAAAAAGATTTTTGGTCTTGCATGGTCTGCCACTCCATACTGTCTTCTATTTGTTTTCTTTCTTGTAATTAAAAAAAAATTGGTTGCATTTCATTATTGGTTCACACTATTGTATGAATTGTTCTAATATGCCAACTGTACACGGTCATAATTTTGGGTCACCAGTCGACCCTCTGCCTGTAATTGTATCTTTTGGCAACCTCTTTAATAAAGAAGAAGTGACTGTACACTGCTTAAGTTACCCTATGCCAATAAAAACTGAGAATGGTGCTAATTTTATATATTACACATGCTAGCCCAAGGTTTGTTTGCCAGATTCTAATGGCGAGATCAGTTATACATAGCTGCTGAATAATAGAGTAGTTTTTTTTTTTAAATGAAACAAGTTGACAAACAGCAAAAAAACAAAAAAAACACCTTAAATCTAAATTCATTTGTATGTTCCTTAAAAATGAATAATCCTCAGAAACATTGTTTAAGGTTTTCTGTACCCAAATGGTGCAGTTTATTTTTCTAAATGGGATTCTTGTCCACTGATAGCAACATTTTCAGCCAAACAGACAAGAAGTTATAAACATGGTATGCAAATACAGCACAGCTGTTATCAGTTCTCACCAAATGTTTTACATTGTCTATTTCACACAGTGATAGCCGCTAAAAGTCACCCACCACAGTTACCTAAAAAGAAATGTAAAAAAATAAATAGTATGATCATGTGCACCATCATAGGATGTTAGTAACCAATCTCCTGGCTTTGAAGTCAGCCTTACTGAAGATATGTGAAGGTTACCCACACAGAAAAACATAGAAACAGGAACAGACAGAGTGATAAGAATAAAGTGATATGCAATACTGACTAAAACTGTACATTACATCCACAAGTAAGCAAAATGAAGCACAATAAATATTTAACTGCAGCAACAAACACTTTGTATAGTGATTGAAATCTTAAAAAAAAAAAAAAAAAAAAAAAAGGAAGGGGCAAAAGAAAATTTTTGATTGAAAACTTAAAAAAAAAAAAAAAAAAAAAAGGAAGGGTCATATAATCATGCTGAAAATGTATAGGCCAGCTACAAAACACAAGTTATTTACAGACACGAGGGGTAATATAGTCTTAGGACGGATCTAGGAAAAAAACTGAACTAAAAAAAAAAAAATTTAGTTTGTGGGTGATATCCAAGCCGTGAATGGGCACACACCTCATGGATGTAATGACACCCGATCTAAACACAATATTGAATACTCCAGATTTTATGAAGGCTAATGGAGTAGCTAGTGTGACAAATTAGGGACATGCCTAACTCTCCAGTAAAATCATTAACCCAAAGTCATTTACATTTTCCAGCTGGCTTTTAGCTAAATTCAATCACTTTGTCATTGGATCACTGTCAGACTACCAATGAGTTTGACTATATATAAATAGTATTTACTTTTGTTATTGCAACAGGCTCCAAAGCAACACATCTATCAAAAAGACAAATATTTTGCTATATTAAACATTGTGAAATAATTAGTATTTGCAGCTACATAGTGGCTAGTAGAATGACACTTGAAGGACATTACTTTTACTGCAAACAGTATTTACTACGATATTCTTGACAGATAACACTCTATGTTCACAAATAAAATAAACCTGATTAAATCAAAGGATCATTTTTAGAATATTTTCAAAACATATAGCAGTCAAACCAATTAGTTTAAGTGGTCGGGACATTTTTGTATTTTAAGCATTTGTAAACTGCTAAACAAACCAGAAAAGCAATTGTTTAGTTCTACCTGGTAAGCAACTCTAGAAACCAAAAATATCAGGAAATGCATGGGAAATCTCATTACTGAATACACAGACACTGTATTAAAAAGCTCCGGTTTTATATTTTGCAGGGACATATAACTTCTATAAACATTGGGAAAAGATCTATCGTTTTTTTAACAAATCTTTAAAATTGCATTTTCTCAGTGTATGTATAGAAAAATATATATTATTCAATGCTCCACAGACTAAAAATGTATAAGCTGCAAGTTTAAGTTTTTACTAGGAGTCACTCTTCCTCTTTCGTATGGTGCAGAAACTATAGATTATACCTGATAATGTGGGTTCCTTGACTCCTCCCTGGCAGCACTTGTCCTTGGGTATATTCCCTTGCACCGACTGAAGCCAGTACAGGAAAATAAGAAGACCCGGCCCTATATAAGGACCTCCCCTTCCTTCCACCGGTGTCTTCCGATTCCCATAGCTGAAAAATAGGAACAGAAAAAAAAAACCCCATAGTTAGCGCAGAGGGAAGTAAGTGCTGCCATGGAGGAGACAAGGAAACCACATTATCAGGTATAAATCTATAGTTTCCTCATCCTCCTCCCTGGCAGCACTTATCCTTGGGTCACACCAAAGCAGTAAAACCCACAAGGGAGGGAATGAATATTATACAAACCTTATTACGGTTTCATTTTTTTTTTTTTGCTGCACTTAAAACCCTTCGTCCAAATTTGGTATCCGATGCTAATAAGTCAAGTCTATAAGGCTTGGAGAAGGTATGGGTGGATGCCAATCCAGCCTCCTTGCATAAATCCTGAAGAGAAGCCTCTCTTCTCTGCCCAGGAAGCAACCACCGCTTGGATTGAATTCCTGTGGGTACTGGAATACCTTTCAATTTATATGCTTCCGAAATGCAAGATTTTATCCATCTTGTTAAGAATGCCTTGGATGCTGCATCACCTTTGTTCCTGCCATCTGTCAAAACAAAAAGTTGTTTGGTAGTATGAAAACTAGCAGTTCTTTCAAGGTAAATTTGAAGAGCCCTAACTACATCAAGACAGTGGAGATCAGTCTCTTGTTCATTAGTAGGTTCTGGAAAAAAAGAAGGTAAGACAACCTCTTGATTAATATGGAATCTAGAAACTATCTTATTCAAGAATTTTGGATTTGTTTTTAAAACGACCCTGTCTAGAAAAAAGGTCATATATGGTTCTTCTATCCAGAGCGCTTGTAGCTCAGAGATTCTCCTAGCCGAGGAGATCACAATCAGAAAAGAAACTTTCCATGTCAAAAATTTTAAAGAAATGTCCTGCAAAGGCTCAAATGGTGACTTAGTTAATGATAGAAGGACCAAATTCAGGTCCCAGTTGGACACAGGATATTTGAAAGAAGGTCTGATTCTGACAACCACCTGACAAATCTTTTAATATATTTGTTTGAAGACAAGTCCTTGTTCAACATAGTACTTAAAGCAGAGATCTGGACACGAATAGTGCTTACTGCAAAATTCTTTTCTAGTTCTTGTTGCAAGAAATCCAGCAGGTTACTTATGGAAGGAGTTTGTGGCGAGACGTTGTACGCTTGACACCTTCGGAAGGTGTCCCATACTCTGTAGTAAACCTTGGTTGTGGAGGGTTTACGTGCTTTCAGCAAAGTGGAGATCACCTTATGTGAGAAACCTTGATTATTCAGATTGGCCCTTTCAGTAGTGGGGAGGGATGAGTCATCTTCCCTTGCGTTAATAGTTTATCCGTAATTGGTAGTCTCCATGGTTCCTCTATCGCTAGTTGAAGGAGTAGCAGAAACCAGCTGCAATGTGGCCAGTATGCAAGAATGGCTATTACCATAATCTGCTCTATAGCAACTCGCTTCAGTGTCTGTGCGATGGGGAACACATAAGCCAGTTCTACTCCCCAAGGTGCTGTCAGGGCCTGAGGTTCCTTGTGTCTTGAAATTAACTCTCTTACTTTTGCGTCTAACCGAGGATTTCCCCATTTTGCTACTAGTTGCTGGAAGATCTCTTCCCATTCGCAGGGATCTACCGGTCTTCTGCTGAGGAAATCTGCCAATTAATTCTCTATTCCTGCTATGTAAGTCGCTGATAGACTGAGGAGTGTAGTCTCTGCCCAGTTTAGAAGATTCCTCGCCTCGTCCATCAGAGCCCTGCTTCTTGTTCCGCCTTGATGGTTTAAGTAGGCTACCACTGCCTTGTTGTCTGATTGGACAAGCAGGTGTCTTCCTTGAAGAATGTCTCGAAACTGTTCACATGCAAGGATCACCGCCTTCATTTCCAAAATATTGGAAGGAACTGAGTCTGTCAGATCTTCCCAGGTACCTTGAATCCAACGACCTTCGCACACCACTCCCCATCCTGTGCCACTGGCGTCTGTAGTAAGTATAACCAAAGATATTTGCTGCAGAAACCTTCCTGTGGTCAGATTTTCTTGGTTGGACCACCAGAAGAGATCTCATCTTGCTTCTGGTGACAGCAGTATCATCTGGTCCTGGTCCCACAGGTCCTTGTCCCATTGCCTGAGGAAGCAAAGCTGAAAATTGCGTAAATGAGAACGTGCCCAGGTGATCGCCTCTATAGAAGACATAAGTCCTAACACTTTCATGCATTCCTCTGCGGTGACCCAAGGTTTAGATCTCAGAAGCTGACAGCTGACACTTTCTACCTTTTCTTGTGGTAGGAATATCTTACCTACCCTGGTATCTATATCGACCCCCAAATATCTCAAGCTCTGACTTGGAAATAAATGGCTTTTCTGGAAATTTAAGACCCATCCAAAGTCTTGTAAGCGGGTCATAACTCTGAGTGTGTAGAGCACAGACTTGATGTGAATGTGCTGCAATGAGAATGTCATCTAAGTATGGCCACATTGGGTGTCTTATCTTGCGGCAGCCAGTTAGATTTCCCTGAAGTCTTGGTTATAATGTAATTTAATCTTTCACCAAATAAATAATCACCCAAGAAGGGTAAAGACACCAGCCTAGCCTTGGACTGATTATTCGCCAACCATGGTCGTAACCCAGGGCTCGACAAATCCCGGTCGCCAGGTCGACTAGATTTTGCTGCCTGGCGACCAGGTTTTGCCGGGCTGTCCGGTAATTGAGACCGGTGTCCGGAGGAGTCACATTCCCGGACTATACAATGTCCGGGAATAGTGACTCCGGACAAATTTTAAAAAAAAATGTTTTGTTTTTTTTTCAGCCCTGCCGCTTCACCTGCTGTGCGCGGCGGGCGGCAGGGCTCTGCACGGACATAGACCGCGTCTGCGGTCACGTGAACAGCTGCTAATACAGGGCTCCAATGGGAGCCCTGTATTAACAGTATGTCACATGACCGCAGATGGGGCCGGCGGGAGTCGGGACGCGCCGCAGAGGAGAAGACAGCAGCCGGAGGAAGACTTCAAAGGTAAGTTCTGCTGAGAGCTGGGCAGACATGATGATGATGATTACTGGGCAGACATGATGATAATGGGAGGAGTGCTGGGCAGACATGATGATGATGGGGAGGAGTGCTGGGCAGACATGATGATGATGGGGAGGATTGCTTGGCAGACATGATGATGATGTGGAGGATTGCTTGGCAGACATGATGATGATGTGGAGGATTGCTTGGCAGACATGATGATGATGTGGAGGATTGCTTGGCAGACATGATGATGATGTGGAGGATTGCTTGGCAGACATGATGATGATGTGGAGGATTGCTTGGCAGACATGATGATGATGTGGAGGATTGCTTGGCAGACATGATGATGATGGGGAGGATTGCTTGGCAGACATGATGATGATGTGGAGGATTGCTTGGCAGACATGATGATGATGTGGAGGATTGCTTGGCAGACATGATGATGATGTGGAGGATTGCTTGGCAGACATGATGATGATGTGGAGGATTGCTTGGCAGACATGATGATGATGTGGAGGATTGCTTGGCAGACATGATGATGATGTGGAGGATTGCTTGGCAGACATGATGATGATGTGGAGGATTGCTTGGCAGACATGATGATGATGTGGAGGATTGCTTGGCAGACATGATGATGATGGGGAGGAGTGCTGGGCAGACATGATGATGATGAAGGGGAGGATTGCTGGGCAGACATGATGATGATGAAGGGGAGGATTGCTGGGCAGACATGATGATGATGAAGGGGAGGATTGCTGGGCAGACATGATGATGATGAAGGGGAGGATTGCTGGGCAGACATGATGATGATGAAGGGGAGGATTGCTGGGCAGACATGATGATGATGAAGGGGAGGATTGCTGGGCAGACATGATGATGATGATGAGTGCTGGGCAGACATGATAGGGATACTGGGAACCCTAACCCTAACTCCTATCCCTAACCCTAACTCCTATACCTAACTCCTAACTCCTAACCCTAATCCTAACTCCTAACTTATTCTGACTGAAAAAAATAAATAAAAAAAATATTTTTTTAAAAAAAGAAAAATAAATGTGCCATTTCCAATTTTTTTTTCCGAGGGGGGAGGGGGGGGGGCTGTGTCTGGGAATTTCTTTTTGAAAAGGTGATAACCCTACCGGGCCCCCCAACGTTTGCAGGCCCCGTGCGGCGGTAGTTTCGTCAAATAAGACGGCCCGCTGGGGACTTTTTTTTTGGGGGGGGGGCCCATTGAAAAATTTGCTATGGGGCCCAGCCTTTTGTAGTTACGCCTCTGCTCCCAACCGTCCCCACGCTCTCTCGGTCCTCACTGTGCCGCCAGCGTATGTGCGCAAGCTGCTGGGCGGTCACAGTGACGTTCTCTTCCTTCCGCGCAGAGAGGACTGCTGACTGCTATCCAGCAGCTGCCATCCCTGCGCGGAGTCTCAGTGCCGAGCCCGACGTCGAGCAGAGCCAGCGGTAAGTACGGTAAGTAAAATCAGATATTGGTCTGGCTCCTAGATTTTTGGCCTGGCCCCTAGATTTTGGGAAAATTTGTCAAGCCCTGTCGTAACCAGAGGGCTCTTCTGGCCACTGTAGTGGCTATGGTCTTAGCCGTTAATTTGACTGTATCCAATGACGCCTCACATAAAAACTCTATCGTCAATTGCACATCTTGCACTATCTTGGATAGCTCACCAGGCTTTATCAGTAATGCTTTTTTTCTAGATCATTGCTCCATGACCTGATAACCCTAGATGTTACTGCTGAGGCAAAAAAATAAACTACTCTGAATTACCCGGATGACCTCTTGGTATGTGGTCCTTTGTCCTCTATGGTTTCACCCTGTGTAGAGCTGGAAGCAACTTGAAGGAGTCCAGAGGGGATTTAAAGACTGAATAGGCGTGAAACATGGCTGTCCCCATGCGTTTCCCTAGCGCACAGCGTCACTTCCGGCACGCTGACCGGAAATGACGTCACCGGACCGCTGTATAGATCCTCGTCGGCGAAACAGCCTGTAACTTGAGGCGGCCGGAGGAATTCACCTACCAGAGCAATGTCAGGAGCAACGCAGGCTGGCCACCCACCTCCTTCCCCAGCCAGACACGGTGGACTGGACCGGGGAGCAACAGACGGATGTCTGGAAGCAGTAAGCCTGGAACCTAGAGAAATCCAAAAAAAACCTAGAACTGACTCTAGCTAGCACAGGAAAAAAATAAGACACCAGTGAAAGGGAAGGTCCTTATACAGGGCCGGGTCTTCTTATTTTCCTGCCGTGGCTCCAGTCAGTGCAAGGGGATATACCCAAGGATAAGTGCTGCCAGGGAGGAGGATGAGGAAATTTGTATCTGACCACTCAAGTACTCAGGGGGTTTGAACTGCACTACCAATAGAAATGCTGGAATCCCTGCTTGTAGATTTATATTGCTCCAAACAAATCACATTCACTTCCAAAGGGTCACACAGCCTCTGATTTTATATCATGGATGAAACATGCACAATGGAGCAACCGTGGTTACACTGCACTATTAACTTTGGTAAGTGGAAAAAGGTCAATCTACCACCATGGTATACTATTTTCAGTGGTCAATCTATACAAACAATTGGCTTACTGTTGCGTAGTATAGAATAAACAACAACATTTACTTCACCCTGCTTTCCCGAAACGTGTGTGTCAAGTTAACTGTATAATACTAATGGTATCTTTACTACCTCTATAGTGGTTGTCAAATAATTTGTGGAGCACCAAAGAGATATGCTACAGATGTAAAATGGTTCTGAACATCAGTAAACTAGCTACTACACTAAGGAAATCGCAAGACGATATCTAGCAATTTAGTCAGTATAATCACTGACTGACAATTCTTTACTGCAAAGGAATGCTCAGATTCTCTAAATATACCTTATTTAAACTTCTATTATTTCCCAGTGACATGCTCTGAGTTGCCAGCCAAACAGCACATTCTGAAGTTGGTACAAAAAGAAACAAGGCAAATGCTACTCATGCATGAGTCAATGCCAGCATTCCATCAACTCACTCAACGCAAACATAATGTCCTAATTCCCCTGTGAAAAGGAAATGCTTATATGCAAAAAAACATTCTAAAACTGTTCCACGATCCAAATGGATTAATACCGAGTTTATACTATGGGATCGCTTGGATTAAATAACAGAAGCAATTTTATTTCTAACAGTAGCACTAAAGAGCAGAGCACAAATTAACATACAAAAGTTTTAGAAATGAATTCTGTAAATTCTTATGTTAAAGTCAATATGTAAGTACTTTGTGTACAATGTATAATGTCCATCCATGCCTAATGATTGCTCAAAATCCATTACACAATGTAGCTAATATTTTACAGTGGTGAGGGAGAAACAGAATTTAGAATTTCACATTAATATACAAACAATAGACACACAAATCCAGGGTTCCAATAACTGGCCATTTTCTGTGCAGTCAGATCAAAAAAGCTTCACTTAATCTACCCATGAACATATATCCAAGTGACCTGACTGTAACACAATCCACTTGATCAATACATTCCACTATTGATACTTTTGACAGCTTGAAACTATAGGGTTGCACTTGCAAATGGGAGGGCTTTAGAACTACAAACTAGTATAGTTGGGGATTGTATGACAACTAATCTTGTATATCAATCCATTCCCATTTCAAGTGTGTATTGATAAGAAATGTCAAAATAAGGTCTTGCTATTGGACGTTTAAGGGAGTGTTTACCAAAGTGTTTGCACAGATGTATGGATACAGCAGGGATCCACTATCAGAAACCAAATTGTACTGTGCTCACAGATCAGAAAGCAGCACAAGTGGATCTCCGAATGTAATACAAAAGGAATGCCATCACAATGATGAATGTGTTCAAGAACCAATCTCTGTTATTTCTGTGCACTGAACAGCAAGCTATGAAAGCTGTATTTGACCAGTTCTCAAATATGCCTTTGGACATGCTTGAACCAGTAGTGCAAAGACAGAAGGTATTTAATAGTGAACACAGAGGTGCTGTTATAATAATTACTTGTGCTTACACTACAAATAATACCTAAACTTTACAACACATACTGAAATAAGCAATTATTGTGACATGACATTTCAAACAGGAAATGAAGATTGTATTTAAAAGCGGAAAGGGGCAAAAACAGAATATCCACCACTATGTATGGTACATGAATTGTGTGTAAAAAATACTCACACACACGCCCTCCAGATGTTACGCTACGGTTACAATAGTACAGCTGTGCTTCTGCTCCGCCTGCTAAAGTGGAGGGGGCTCTCAAGTTGGCGCGGATCAGCAGTCATACGGACTGCTGTTCTGCACAATGGACTTAAGGCAGGTCTAAGGCAGTGTAAGCTGCCATACAGCCAGCATGAGAGGGGAGTGACAGGAGGCATGCACTTCCCTCTCTGTTGGACGGACAGACCCCTTCTGTCAGACAGACAGACTGCCCACGTACAGAAAGCATATGAGTGTCTGGATCCGATCCTACATTATTAAAGGGATGCAGGCTCTGGTTAGAAAACAGCATTTTTTTTCCAAACATTCATTTTCAGTTGCCTGTATTGCAAAAATCTTACTATTTCAGTTTTAATAATGAATGGGTTAGCATACTGTTCGGCATAATTATCCATTCATTCTGAAACCACCGCTGCATGACCCGTCGCACTAAACCAGAGGGGAGTATATGGGGAGTCCTAGCAGCAGGCGGCAGGGAAAGAAGTCCTAGGGTCAGGTGGCAGGGAGAAGAGGGTTAGGGTAAGGATTAGGAGGAGGGTTGGGAAAATACTCACCATTGGCAGCAGCCTCTTCGTACTGGGAATGTTCAACTGCTTCTGAACAGCAAAGCAGAAGCAATCGATTTTCCAGGCACTTTAATTCTGCCTGGGACAAAACGGTCCTTTCGAAAAAAAAAGGGCTGTTCTATAAGAAGACCCACACCCAGAAAATACATAAAACAGCAGACACAAAGCAAGGTATTTGTATACTAGTCCTGGGCTATTCAAATTGTAACTTGACTTAAAAGTATATATTTTATCTCAAAACAAATTTTTTTTTTTTTTTTACAAGAATTATAAAAAGAACCTCAGGGCCTGTACAGCACAGAAAGTAGAGAACTGGACTAGCAATTGGGTTTTCAGTTCAAGTCTAACTATATAGACAAAGTTTAACAAAAAGGGGATAACAGGGGAAGAAGCAAGCAAGGAAGGAAATGACTAGACTAGAAGTTGGCAAGGGAATGGCTAGTGGGTGAAAGGGGTATGGATGTGGCTAGTCGGGTGTAGGTGAAGTCTCAGCAGCTCTGTACTGCTAGCTTAACAGTGCGAACAAGCAAAAGGGGGTTAGATATATCTCAACTGCATGCAGAGGAGTCCCTATGCTTTCTGAAGTGTCAGAGGCACAGAGACGTTAATATTATCAATGGTTGTGATGGTAATATCATGCAGGATTCAGGAACACTGTGAACCTTCTAAAGTTTCCTACACAACTGACCAGGAGTTGCTATTCATTAGTATGCAATAAGCAAAACCACACAGTATTTTATTTAAGCAAATAGTTTGCACTCCTCAGATTGCAACATGTTTCAGTTATGTGCTCATTTACACTATTTATGGATATGCAAATAAAAACATCAAACAACAAGCACAAAATACATACACAGACACACACAAAGCTCAACTATTCCCCGACACCAGGTCACTATGGCGATCAGAAATTTGGACCTGGTGCCCAGAACGAGTCAGGATGAGATAGTCCCTCGGATGTTTATTGCCGCTCCACTTTCAGAGTAAGCAGTCAATGTAGCCAGGGACACAGACAAAGCCTAGATGCCTATAACGCTAACATGACCTAAGGACATGTCAAATCATTTTATGGTAGAATATATATTTTAATGACTGGCTATGTTAAAAGTATATCGATAATAAAAAAAATAAAAAAAATAAAGTCATATTCCAAATGTCACAAGCTGAGAACAGAAACAATGACCTTGTTGTAAAGTCAACACTGTGTATTGACATTTATGAAGCAGGTGAAAATTGTGGAGTATCTTATACCATAAGAATATAAATTTACTGAATTGAATTGTCTGCAATGGATAACACAACAATATGTCATGTGCATTAGAACTTACTGACAGCCATACTTAAAAATACTGACAACCATAATATGCAAACTGCAAAACATCAGTACGAGGCACACAAAAATGTATATTACTTACAGTGTATATACGTGAATCAACACATTTTTAAAACAATTGCAAACAATTTAATATACTTACCACATTTAATACTAGTAAAAAAACAAAAAACAAACAAGACAAAAAGATATATTCTGAAAACAATCAAACTTTATTCTAAATGTCTCAAAAATGATTACCTGTATTAATAAATATACTTGTATAGCAAGATGCATTCAGAAAAAGATAAAGCTAAAACTCTAGTAAAACATGACTATATATGTTTAACAGTATTGTCATATATGACAGTTCTATATAGACAATATTCACATAAGGACAGTCTATCGCAAGTAAAATCCACTTTCTATACTTAGAATTATTCAAAATAGAAAAAAAATAAAAAGTAAGAAAAGGTGAGGCGTTCACCAGTCCTTTATGTTCTGAGCATCCACTATATGGCTAAATTATTTTTTTTTTTAACCAGATGATCAAAATGTTTTTATCTCAAAATTAATAACTAACATGAATAATATCCTCCTTTATTAGAACAAATAGCAGTCTTCATTCCTGGTATCTTAGAATATGGGAATTCCTGGTATCTTAGAATATGGGAATGCACTTAATTTGCAAGTGAAATGTTACTCAGAAACATGAAAACATAACTAGAAGGCAGTGTTTATTGCTGCAGTTTGCATACAGTAGAATAGTATAGTTCAGACAGAAAAAAAATTTCATTATTCTGCATGAGATATTTATTTATTGGTTGCTAATTATTATTAGGTTTTTATATAGCGCCATCAGATTAGCAATTCAGAGATTATGTCACATTCACATCAGTTCCTTAGTCAGCTGCTAATCCCATTTACTCGGGATCTATTCCCCAAAAGATTGTCAAAAAAAAATAATTACAGAGTATAAAGATAAGCGCTAAAATACACGTCTGAGATGTTGGCAATAGATATCTCACTATTAAATGACCCTGAAGCCAAATGTAAAGTCCGCTGATACAAATTGATTCAAAGATGAGAACTTGATTCAAAGATATGTGAAAAAGGGCAGCACTTTAAGAAATTAATCCAGATTGGAGACATCACCTACCACAAGGACAGCAGGCTCACAGCGTACTCCCAGAACTTTTTCATCTGCATATCCCACTTCCCCGATTGAGTGGGGCATATCTATCTGGGTAAATATGGCCATTTTTTCTTATGTTTTTTTACATTATTAAGTGTATGATGTTTTCTATGTGTTTCAAGTATATGATGTGATTTTAGCATATATTGTTTTATTTGGGCTAATAAATAATAATATTTTTACTTTACTTCACTCATTACATGTACGTGCTCTCCCCGCTCTCGGTAGGAAATCTGGACACTTGTGTACCCCTTTATCGTACCCACTGGCGTACGTAATTCCGTTACATACACCAGTCGGTATGATATAGTGATGATGGTAATTCCCCTGTTGGACTTAGATTAAATCTGCCCCATTATGGTTCATTTATTCAGCAGCCAATTCACTTACCAGCATGTTTTTTGGCATTTGGGAGGAAACTGGAGCACCCGGAGGAAACACACGCAGACACGGGGAGAACATACAAACTCCACACAAAAAAGGCCTAGTCCTCAAATCGAACTCAAGACCTCAGCACTGTGAGATGCAAGTGCTACTCACTGAGCCACCGCGCACCTAGAATGTTAACTATTCTGAAAACACTCATGGTATGTTGTTTCTAAATTAAACAGCTATTAACACTGATTTTTGGCAGAGCTGGTGGGAAAGTTGCGAACCACTGCTCTATTAAATACCACTGAAGATCTTAATATTACATCTAGTTGAATGAGAAACTATATATCAGTGTTCTTCCCAGGGACTTTTAGCCGATGCTTCACCCAGCTATTTTATCTTGCCACCCAGGCCAGACCTGACCAAAACGATGATCTGCAGATTTCAGTCTCCGCTATTCTCTGATGGGCTGTAAAGGCACTACTGCACTATCGCCTAACAGAAGCAGCAGAAAGTCTGTACAGCCCATCGGAGGACCACCATTGTCAGCTGGGACTGCAGCTTTCTTCAGTGTGACACGACAGCATCATTCACACACAGAGGAGTAAAGTCATTATAGGAGAGGTTTTAAAGAGATTGCTTGAGGATTGGATGTCTGGATACACAAAAGGCAGGGAGGAGACACAAGGGGGAGGATACATTATGGCTGGAGACACAGGAGGGGCTGATTTGATAACTGGAGACAATAGGAAAATATTATAAGGCTGGAGACACATTAGGGGGATATTGGATAGTGCTGGAGATACACAAATAAGGGGTTGTTGGGTGGTTGAAGATACACTGGGTTTGGTTTTGATTACTGGAGACACCAGGGGAAGAAAATGGATGGTTGGATACACAAAAGGGAGGTTTGGATGGCTGAAGAGACAAAGGGGGGGTGGATAAAAGGATGGTTACTAGTGTTAAATTGTTAAACAGGAGGGCACAAATATATTGTTGGAAGGGTTGTGTTGAACTCCCTAGCACCGGCCTGGTCTTGTTGCCTCCATTAGCAGATCACAAACAGAACAAATAGTTACAGGCAGACACTGATGCCTCAGAAGCTTAGCTCTCAGTACAGCAACGCCAGCAAGGAGCTCCACAGTGGGGACATATATCTGGATCCTGTCAAGTATTATTATTGCAAAGTACCACATTGCCACCACCCAGTTACTATTTAATACCACCCAACTGGCAAAATTTTCTAGGGGGGGAACACTTCATATATCAGACTAAAATGGAAAGTACCAACAAATTTAGTAGATTAATTAGATTCTACAATATAGCCTCAAAGTTAAATGAAGGATACATGTATTAAATGTATGCCTATATTTAGCAATGTAGAACTGCAAGCAGCAACATTTGCTAAAAATGCAACTACTCCTGAACTTTTTCTTGCCGTATCACATTTGTTTTTGTATAACCAAACCTACCCAGCAAGTTACCAAACCTTTTGCACAGAGCTGGCAAGTTAGATTTCTGCAAAAATGCTGCTAGCATCGTAAGATAACCCTCCAGCATGTAACCAGCTTAAAGCTAAGTATACAATTGAAGATTACATAATAATAAATCCCGTTGATCACTCGATAACCATCAGATAGCTCTGACATCTCACCAGTGTGTACCATCACATGATGCTGCAGCATCGTCCGAAACTGCATTGAATTATGGGATTTTTTGCTATTTAAATTTGCCTTCCCCTGCAGTTTAACATTGCTTTCCTCAAGTTTACACTTGCACCTATCTTTCCCTTTTCCCAAATTCCGATCAGCCCTCTGAAGAATAGGTATATGTAGCCCTAGCACTATTTTTTTTATTGCACTTAGACTGTAAATACTGCATAGTTTTAGATTTTATTTCTTAGAGTTGAGTTAGGAAACTTACCTTCTCAACTCCAATTCTAGCACTTAAAATGTACCAACCCTCAGATTGAAACATGGATTTACCATGGTCTACACATGCATAAGGTGTAATTGCAGCTCTGAATTTGCCCCATAATCTTTGATTGTTATTGATTAGGTGGCACCCCAACATGGCAGATCACCGGCTCCTTACCTTTACTAGAATAGCTGCGTCAAAAAGAAATTGGTGTTCAAAGATTTAAAAAAACATTAAATGCATAAATACAACACAGTGCTAAAAACACTTCACCTCAGATAATGCAGATCTAGTGCACTACTGGTAGGTATGAAAAGTAAAGTTACACAATAATGGGGGTTTCCAACAAGGGACCCAACAATTCTACTAGTTGGAGGGGAAAATATATGTAAACTTTATTAAGGGTAAAATATCATTCAAAAATATTAGATGAACAAACAACGTTTATAAAATTTATTGAGCAGGATCAGGATATAAAGTGGGTATGATTTTGCACCAACTAAAAAAGTGGTTTAATAAGCTGTCCATGTTACTAATATTTTATTGTTTATAGTAGTTTAGTATGAGTTTACTGCAACAATAAGAACAGATTTTAAAAACAGGGTAGGGTAAATTTGTTTTAGATACAATTTTCACATTAGAAGCATGCAACTTTAAATAAAATTAATTTCCATGTTGTATATTTGAAGTTGTATGTTTTACATTAAACACTAGGTCATCATGATCTGCAAAAAATATATATATTTTACTTGCAAACCACATGTAAAATGCTGCAATAATACAAAATGCAGACCTGATACACTTAAACAAAATAACTCACCCTTATACAAACTAGCATCAAAACGACTGCAAAACAAAACACTACTATGAAAATACAAATACATTTAAATTTATCTAACTATAATAGTCCCAGAACTCAGCAGGTTGCTTAATTTATAGCATCAGTAGCTATAAACACCATAAACTCTTCCTCTAGTGCCCCTGGGGGTGTACACAGCAAATTCCAGCATTAGCAGGCTTTAAACTGGAATCAAACAGCGAAAGCATGGTCTGAACTATACTCCACAAAAATACAATTAAAACAGGTGACTGGAGATCATTACTTCAACATATTTAATCTGGAAATTTATTACTGATTATATTTGAATAGTTCGTTTTATAAAAGAACAGACCCTAAAATACAACTATAAAACAAGAGCATGGATTAAATTAACCCCATCAAAACACAGAAAGTAATAGGATTGAGAATTATTGGCATGGCAATAAACATCTATCTGGAGCTTTACATAATGGACTGCAGTAAGGACAATGTGAATAAAGCATGGCCATGCTAGCAAGTCTACCCCCAACTCTAATTATTTTCACTGAGTACGCAGAAGGCTTTGCTTGATGAAGCAATGAGTTATTTAATTGTGGTACTGTCAGAAGATATGAACCTGACAGGACATGTCGCCACAAAACTCCCGCTTCTCTCTTACCTGGTCTCCTGGTTACTGAATTTCTTGGTGACCACCTTTCCCAGCTCCAATCCCAGCCGGTCCGCCACTTTCTGGGAGAGATCCTGGTGAGAGCTACCGCTGAAGAGCACGATGTTAGGCATGGCGACTGTATGTAGGTAGAAGGCTGGGAAACTAGGAGAGCAGCACCCTGAGTGAGCCGGGAGCAGAAGGGGAGAAGGAGGCGGGAAAACTCCGCGGTCCTGAGATACGGACGATGTTCAGTGGGATCTCCTTTCTTCCCTTCTGCTTTCAGGGTGCAAGCCTCAGTGTCATGTGGCTGCCGTGGAAGCGGCGTCGGTGGCGGGGTGGGAGTTGCTGATTGGAGAGGAAGTGATGGCAGCGTGTCCTGTCTCAGGGTCGGGCCTCCCTTTCTCCTCCCTCGCTGTCGCTGTCTAGTCTCGCACACAGAGTTTCGCCTTGACTAACCTGGCTGTGTTGTGTCGATACACTGACAATTCAGGCCCCTATAAGCAAGTGGCTCTGCTGTTACTGACTAATGCTGCTCAGTGCTTGCAACTCTGATATATAAAACAAACTACTGATGATTTATACAGAAACCCAACTCATCCCCAAAAAGACTCCCTCCCTTATCTTATCT
>WWET01002176.1:117104-136058 GCA_011038615.1 Limnodynastes dumerilii
CATCTGCAATTCACACTAAGGGGTGAATTTGTTTATTTACAAACTTCAGTTTAATGTGATAGTGGCATTGAGCCAGATCCTGAACTGCGTACGACAGACTGACAAAGTTACATACGTCAGTAAGTATACAGAAGGGGCTGACCCTTCATTTACGATGGCCGTATCGCGGGGATAGCTATTATGACTAGGTTTGCATACGTATGGATGCAGACCTAGTTGTAAAAAGTTAAGGTAGCTATCTGGATAGCTACCCCCCACCACCACGACAGTGCAGGGGGTGTGAACTCCCCGCTATTTCTGCGTAACGACGGACCCTTGCACGCACACAGGGGCATGGGAATGAAAATTTTCATGGGGGGGCAAAAGGCCAAGGACTACTGAAGCCCCTTTTTCATGAGGTGCTCCAGGTACCATGGACCAGATCCTGACCCCCGCACGCTTTAAGTGCATGCGTGGGTCCATAGTTACGCAGCCATAGCAGGAAGTGCACGCCCCTGCACTCCCCGTTGTTGGTAGGAAATCTGGACACTTACCTGTCCAGATAGCTACCTTAACTTTTACGACTAGATCTGCAGCCATACGGCCTATTCGTAATGGTGCTTTCCCTGCCCCCTCATTAAATGGCTATCCCCACCTGTATGGTGGGGACACGGACATCGTAAATGAAGGGTCAGCCCCTTCTACATACTTAATGATGTACGTAACTTAGTTACATCCGTCAGTAGGTATGCAATCGAAATATCTGGCGCGCACAGGCGCAGATGTCCCGAGACAGAGGACTTACGCAAATGACTTGCGTAAATTTCCTTTAGTACCTAGGTCAGGGTCTGGCACCATGGCTCTACGATTCTTAAGGCAACCGTTATCTACCCAACGATTTGGCAACAATGAGATGCTGCTAACGTGTTAAACCGTCCACAAGCCACAATTATTCACTCTCTCTGTTGCATTGTCGTTCAAATTATAAGAACAGTCAGTGGGAAGTACCCGGTCTCCTGTGTCTCCTGTGTCTGCTTATTCTTACTGCAAACTGTGATAGCAAAATGAGTGGAGATTCTAAGAAAGAAAGAAAACAGCGTCTGCAAGAATAAAATGTACAGAACAAACATGAAGACAATTTTATTTTTGGTAAACAGAAGTGACAACAGTTGACGAGTTCAAATAAAGCTACTATTGCTTCATCCCCATTTTCGCTTCATTTGTCCTCATTCAACTTTGTGCAGGAGGTCATGGGGGGCGGGGGGGGGGAAACACAGTCTTTGCCCCCTCCCCCCCACAAAAATCATGGGGGTTCAACTGCCCCCTCTGCCCCTCCGGTTCCTACACCCTGCACGCACGTAAAGTGTGCAGGGGTCAGAATCTAGCCCATTAAGGGTAATGGGCTATAGGTCTAGTCATGCTGCCTTTGGACTGTTTTAGGTTCCTTATTAACAATTTTCCTATGGAGCATTACTGAGAAGGCATGTTGAGCATTACTTAGGGGGTATATGCAATGATATTAGTAAATATTTATATTATTTAGTCTGATTTTGGCATAATCTTCATCATAAGTTTTTCCTTTCTGTATTGCTTAGGGAAAAAAATACTTGAATGTCTTAGATGACTTTATTTTTCTGGACAATGAACTTTTTTCTTTCTAGATAACTATATTAAAGCCTTTCCTGCTTCTGCCTTATGCTTGTCACAAGGGGGTTATTCATTCTATGGCATACATGTCTATCAGCAGGATGTTTCTGAAAGTGGAACTAAACACCATACATTTATCAAAGCAATTATGTGAAACATCACATTTGTGGGGAGGGGATTGACAAAAAAAAGAGATATAAGTGAGGCACATTGATAGTTAAAATTGTTTTGACACTGGAGTTCAATATTTTGGTTTATGTGATTGGCAAATTCAGGCAGATCGGATGTACACTTATGGTCTTTTAAGGATGGTCGAATGTATATTTAGTGGAATGTTCTTAGGTTTTAGTGGTCCATGAAGACATCATTGTTCTTGAGTTTACAGGTGCAAAAAAAATAAGATACAATATGTGGGTTGTAATAATAATAATTGTCAGAACTTTGTAGGAGCAGGATTACCTTCTGAACCTGCGCAGATTTCAGTCTCGTGTCTGTTACCAAAGCTGTAATGTTATGTATCATTATTTTATATTTATTGTTACTTTTACAAATCTTTTCCTTTATTGCTGATACATCTCAAAACCTTTACAGAACAAAAATGCATTATTATATTAATTATTATAATTATGGACCGGTTCCAGATTCCTAAAAAAAAAAAAGGGTGGGACTTTATGGAACAGAATTCGAAAAATTCTGTGTTCTGTAATAGAATGCTTTCCGACTGAGAGAAGGGGTGGTAAGTGTACATGAGGTACACATGGGAGGGGGCAGTTATACAGATTGCACAGTAATGGCTTTGTTTAGTTCCGCGCCTTACCCATTTTACGCTGGGACAGGGCAGAAATTAAAGCTAGGATCCTGCTGGCAGAAACCCCATATGTGTGTGAGTAATAGCCTTCCCACACACACACGGGAATTAGGATCTGATGGCAGACTGGCATCTTAACCACTGCATTTAAATAAAAACTGCAGTGGTGGCAGAGGTCTAACTCAAGTCCTATGATCTATTACTAATAATTACCATCAGTATATTCCTGTAGTTTTACAGACACAAAATGGCATTTATGTATATTTGTTTTAACATCTCTTGCTATTGGGCTGGTTGTACCTAGGATACACCAGATTTGTGCAGTACTGACAGCTCCTTTTCTTTCTCTGGTCTGGGACTGGCAGGAATCCTAGTGAAGGGACCATTAGCTCCAGGTACCCATCTCTATAATTCCACCATTCCAGGCCAATTCTAGTGCTGGTAGTAGGAAAATCAAGGGGGACAACCAAGCTTTTTTTTTTCTTTTTTACCACCGTTTACACCATACATAAGTATAGACTTATGTATGGTTCACTGGAGAGAAGAAACTTTTCTGGGAACATTAGGCCTGATTCATATTTAATAGCAAATTCTATACATAGCCACAACGTAGGCTAAGATATGGAATTTGTGATCCAAAATACCGCAAGTAATTGGGGGCTGCATTCTGTTGCGAAAATATAGGTGCTGTGCATGTGCAATACCTATTCAGAACTGACTTACGTACATAGCGTATGTAAATCAGTGTGTTTAGTAGTTCTGTAACAGGCCCATTGTGCATGTCCAGTCACTGAATGCGGCCTGCCATATTCAGAGCTGCTTTTGCATTTGTGTCTTGATCTCACATAACCATTTAATAAGTTTTGTTGGGTTTTATGGAACTCAGGATGTTTTATTTTTTTTGCATTCAGCTCTTGATCATGCCCATTGTGTTCATTGGTTTGTTCATTTTTACCGACAGAATAGAAAAATAGCCAGAAGTAGACATGCCAGTGTATCATGAAATCTGTCAAGTAGGTGACTATGAAACTGATAACTCAAACAAGTACTGCTTTAAATGGAATACCCAAATAATAATTCATATTTTATCTCAAATCTGTGCCTCTGTGTCATGAGGGAGCTATCTATGGCTATCTATTTATAGCTATTTTCCTATAGCTATTTTATTACGTAAATCTTGATTTTAAAGTGATAAATAGAAACACCATAGAATCTTTGGATAGCCTAATTATTGAAAGTGTTATTCCTGAACAGTTTTAACCCCCTAATGGCAATTCTTTCCCATGAAAGAAAAACTATGCCAAAATAAGAATCTGTATTACCTCAAACTCCAGTTTGACAAACAAGTTGTTCTGTCTTTATTTCTGTAGAGCACTACAGAAATGTTGATTGTAAGTGGTCAAGTTAGGGGAGTAGAGCTTGAAAGAACTCACTGAACCTGTCTGATGACAAGTCCAACTGTTTTTAACCTAGGGAATGAGGTCAAAGTTTATGTGACCACACTCTGATAATGATATGGGGCTGGATCCACAACAACGTTCCGTCTTGCAAATTACATCAGTCATCTGCCGATATTAGCTACTACGCACGTGTAGTAACTATTTTACGTAATCTACGTATCATTTTGTTATGTAGATCGCATATATACGGTCTTTAAAGACTGCATATACGCAATCTACGTAACAAAACAATAAGCAGATTACATAAAATAGTTACTAGCAATGCAGATGACGGACGTAATTTGCAATTCGGACGTTGTGGATCCGGCCCCATATCATTATCAGAGTGTGGTCACATAAACTTTGACCTCATTCCCTAGGTTATTCCTCTTTTCCAAACCCACAGCTTAGTAAATCTGGTCCCTATGGTCTGTTGGTCATTTCTCTATTTTCAAAAGTAGATTTTATGAAAAGTCCATGAATCGAGTGCTTAATTAATATATTACCCTTGTTTTTGTGTGTTTGCAAAATGATGCACTTGTTACTGAAAAAGATCAATATAACATCAATGGCACTACATGAGAAACTACTGAGGATGACACAGATCAAGGAGTTACTATTTCATGTTACTTAAAGGTAGCCAAGCAAGGTAACAAGACAATGAAAAGGCAAGTCAGATGCTTGGTTGCATAGGGACAGGAATTAGTAGCAGAAAGACAGAATGAGTAATGCTACTTTATAGGTTAGTGCTATGGCCCCACTTGGATTACTGTTTAATTCTGGAAACATGGGTCGGATTTAGACTTAAGTACGTGTGGGATCCCCGGATGGAGGGTGTTTAATAGGGGGTCTTACAGATCCGAAATGATGTTCCCAAAAATAAATAAATTATTCAATGGATTTGTGATACCGTGAGGTCGGGGTGCAAAAATAATTTGAAGACAACAACTTCATAGGGTTTTGATATATATTTTACTTTAAATAATTAAGAATAAATAATTAAGAATTTGAATTTGCAGAACACTTTACAATAAATTACTATTGTACCCGTTACATAAGACAATTACCATTCATAGAACAATACAAGTAAATTTTGCATCACATTACAATTGACAAAATAACCTTAAATAGGAGTACAAAATCAATTTGGAATATAGATTATGAACTTTACAATAGGATCACAGTGTTTTCTCAAAATTTATCATTAGACTTTTAAACATTTAAACATTTCCTACAAAAGCAATACTAAACTCCTTTTATTACATAATCTGGAAAGCTAAATTTTGCAGACATGAGCTGAGTAATGCTTATATTTGAAGCGATACATGGAAACCAATAAGTGCAGAATAATCTGGAAAGCTAAATTTTGCAGACATGAGCTGAGTAATGCTTATATTTGAAGCGATACATGGAAACCAATAAGTGCAGAATAATCTGGAAAGCTAAATTTTGCAGACATGAGCTGAGTAATGCTTATATTTGAAGCGATACATGGAAACCAATAAGTGCAGAATAATCTGGAAAGCTAAATTTTGCAGACATGAGCTGAGTAATGCTTATATTTGAAGCGATACATGGAAACCAATAAGTGCAGAATAATCTGGAAAGCTAAATTTTGCAGACATGAGCTGAGTAATGCTTATATTTGAAGCGATACATGGAAACCAATAAGTGCAGAATAATCTGGAAAGCTAAATTTTGCAGACATGAGCTGAGTAATGCTTATATTTGAAGCGATACATGGAAACCAATAAGTGCAGAATAATCTGGAAAGCTAAATTTTGCAGACATGAGCTGAGTAATGCTTATATTTGAAGCGATACATGGAAACCAATAAGTGCAGAATAATCTGGAAAGCTAAATTTTGCAGACATGAGCTGAGTAATGCTTATATTTGAAGCGATACATGGAAACCAATAAGTGCAGAATAATCTGGAAAGCTAAATTTTGCAGACATGAGCTGAGTAATGCTTATATTTGAAGCGATACATGGAAACCAATAAGTGCAGAATAATCTGGAAAGCTAAATTTTGCAGACATGAGCTGAGTAATGCTTATATTTGAAGCGATACATGGAAACCAATAAGTGCAGAATAATCTGGAAAGCTAAATTTTGCAGACATGAGCTGAGTAATGCTTATATTTGAAGCGATACATGGAAACCAATAAGTGCAGAATAATCTGGAAAGCTAAATTTTGCAGACATGAGCTGAGTAATGCTTATATTTGAAGCGATACATGGAAACCAATAAGTGCAGAATAATCTGGAAAGCTAAATTTTGCAGACATGAGCTGAGTAATGCTTATATTTGAAGCGATACATGGAAACCAATAAGTGCAGAATAATCTGGAAAGCTAAATTTTGCAGACATGAGCTGAGTAATGCTTATATTTGAAGCGATACATGGAAACCAATAAGTGCAGAATAATCTGGAAAGCTAAATTTTGCAGACATGAGCTGAGTAATGCTTATATTTGAAGCGATACATGGAAACCAATAAGTGCAGAATAATCTGGAAAGCTAAATTTTGCAGACATGAGCTGAGTAATGCTTATATTTGAAGCGATACATGGAAACCAATAAGTGCAGAATAATCTGGAAAGCTAAATTTTGCAGACATGAGCTGAGTAATGCTTATATTTGAAGCGATACATGGAAACCAATAAGTGCAGAATAATCTGGAAAGCTAAATTTTGCAGACATGAGCTGAGTAATGCTTATATTTGAAGCGATACATGGAAACCAATAAGTGCAGAATAATCTGGAAAGCTAAATTTTGCAGACATGAGCTGAGTAATGCTTATATTTGAAGCGATACATGGAAACCAATAAGTGCAGAATAATCTGGAAAGCTAAATTTTGCAGACATGAGCTGAGTAATGCTTATATTTGAAGCGATACATGGAAACCAATAAGTGCAGAATAATCTGGAAAGCTAAATTTTGCAGACATGAGCTGAGTAATGCTTATATTTGAAGCGATACATGGAAACCAATAAGTGCAGAATAATCTGGAAAGCTAAATTTTGCAGACATGAGCTGAGTAATGCTTATATTTGAAGCGATACATGGAAACCAATAAGTGCAGAATAATCTGGAAAGCTAAATTTTGCAGACATGAGCTGAGTAATGCTTATATTTGAAGCGATACATGGAAACCAATAAGTGCAGAATAATCTGGAAAGCTAAATTTTGCAGACATGAGCTGAGTAATGCTTATATTTGAAGCGATACATGGAAACCAATAAGTGCAGAATAATCTGGAAAGCTAAATTTTGCAGACATGAGCTGAGTAATGCTTATATTTGAAGCGATACATGGAAACCAATAAGTGCAGAATAATCTGGAAAGCTAAATTTTGCAGACATGAGCTGAGTAATGCTTATATTTGAAGCGATACATGGAAACCAATAAGTGCAGAATAATCTGGAAAGCTAAATTTTGCAGACATGAGCTGAGTAATGCTTATATTTGAAGCGATACATGGAAACCAATAAGTGCAGAATAATCTGGAAAGCTAAATTTTGCAGACATGAGCTGAGTAATGCTTATATTTGAAGCGATACATGGAAACCAATAAGTGCAGAATAATCTGGAAAGCTAAATTTTGCAGACATGAGCTGAGTAATGCTTATATTTGAAGCGATACATGGAAACCAATAAGTGCAGAATAATCTGGAAAGCTAAATTTTGCAGACATGAGCTGAGTAATGCTTATATTTGAAGCGATACATGGAAACCAATAAGTGCAGAATAATCTGGAAAGCTAAATTTTGCAGACATGAGCTGAGTAATGCTTATATTTGAAGCGATACATGGAAACCAATAAGTGCAGAATAATCTGGAAAGCTAAATTTTGCAGACATGAGCTGAGTAATGCTTATATTTGAAGCGATACATGGAAACCAATAAGTGCAGAATAATCTGGAAAGCTAAATTTTGCAGACATGAGCTGAGTAATGCTTATATTTGAAGCGATACATGGAAACCAATAAGTGCAGAATAATCTGGAAAGCTAAATTTTGCAGACATGAGCTGAGTAATGCTTATATTTGAAGCGATACATGGAAACCAATAAGTGCAGAATAATCTGGAAAGCTAAATTTTGCAGACATGAGCTGAGTAATGCTTATATTTGAAGCGATACATGGAAACCAATAAGTGCAGAATAATCTGGAAAGCTAAATTTTGCAGACATGAGCTGAGTAATGCTTATATTTGAAGCGATACATGGAAACCAATAAGTGCAGAATAATCTGGAAAGCTAAATTTTGCAGACATGAGCTGAGTAATGCTTATATTTGAAGCGATACATGGAAACCAATAAGTGCAGAATAATCTGGAAAGCTAAATTTTGCAGACATGAGCTGAGTAATGCTTATATTTGAAGCGATACATGGAAACCAATAAGTGCAGAATAATCTGGAAAGCTAAATTTTGCAGACATGAGCTGAGTAATGCTTATATTTGAAGCGATACATGGAAACCAATAAGTGCAGAATAATCTGGAAAGCTAAATTTTGCAGACATGAGCTGAGTAATGCTTATATTTGAAGCGATACATGGAAACCAATAAGTGCAGAATAATCTGGAAAGCTAAATTTTGCAGACATGAGCTGAGTAATGCTTATATTTGAAGCGATACATGGAAACCAATAAGTGCAGAATAATCTGGAAAGCTAAATTTTGCAGACATGAGCTGAGTAATGCTTATATTTGAAGCGATACATGGAAACCAATAAGTGCAGAATAATCTGGAAAGCTAAATTTTGCAGACATGAGCTGAGTAATGCTTATATTTGAAGCGATACATGGAAACCAATAAGTGCAGAATAATCTGGAAAGCTAAATTTTGCAGACATGAGCTGAGTAATGCTTATATTTGAAGCGATACATGGAAACCAATAAGTGCAGAATAATCTGGAAAGCTAAATTTTGCAGACATGAGCTGAGTAATGCTTATATTTGAAGCGATACATGGAAACCAATAAGTGCAGAATAATCTGGAAAGCTAAATTTTGCAGACATGAGCTGAGTAATGCTTATATTTGAAGCGATACATGGAAACCAATAAGTGCAGAATAATCTGGAAAGCTAAATTTTGCAGACATGAGCTGAGTAATGCTTATATTTGAAGCGATACATGGAAACCAATAAGTGCAGAATAATCTGGAAAGCTAAATTTTGCAGACATGAGCTGAGTAATGCTTATATTTGAAGCGATACATGGAAACCAATAAGTGCAGAATAATCTGGAAAGCTAAATTTTGCAGACATGAGCTGAGTAATGCTTATATTTGAAGCGATACATGGAAACCAATAAGTGCAGAATAATCTGGAAAGCTAAATTTTGCAGACATGAGCTGAGTAATGCTTATATTTGAAGCGATACATGGAAACCAATAAGTGCAGAATAATCTGGAAAGCTAAATTTTGCAGACATGAGCTGAGTAATGCTTATATTTGAAGCGATACATGGAAACCAATAAGTGCAGAATAATCTGGAAAGCTAAATTTTGCAGACATGAGCTGAGTAATGCTTATATTTGAAGCGATACATGGAAACCAATAAGTGCAGAATAATCTGGAAAGCTAAATTTTGCAGACATGAGCTGAGTAATGCTTATATTTGAAGCGATACATGGAAACCAATAAGTGCAGAATAATCTGGAAAGCTAAATTTTGCAGACATGAGCTGAGTAATGCTTATATTTGAAGCGATACATGGAAACCAATAAGTGCAGAATAATCTGGAAAGCTAAATTTTGCAGACATGAGCTGAGTAATGCTTATATTTGAAGCGATACATGGAAACCAATAAGTGCAGAATAATCTGGAAAGCTAAATTTTGCAGACATGAGCTGAGTAATGCTTATATTTGAAGCGATACATGGAAACCAATAAGTGCAGAATAATCTGGAAAGCTAAATTTTGCAGACATGAGCTGAGTAATGCTTATATTTGAAGCGATACATGGAAACCAATAAGTGCAGAATAATCTGGAAAGCTAAATTTTGCAGACATGAGCTGAGTAATGCTTATATTTGAAGCGATACATGGAAACCAATAAGTGCAGAATAATCTGGAAAGCTAAATTTTGCAGACATGAGCTGAGTAATGCTTATATTTGAAGCGATACATGGAAACCAATAAGTGCAGAATAATCTGGAAAGCTAAATTTTGCAGACATGAGCTGAGTAATGCTTATATTTGAAGCGATACATGGAAACCAATAAGTGCAGAATAATCTGGAAAGCTAAATTTTGCAGACATGAGCTGAGTAATGCTTATATTTGAAGCGATACATGGAAACCAATAAGTGCAGAATAATCTGGAAAGCTAAATTTTGCAGACATGAGCTGAGTAATGCTTATATTTGAAGAGATACATGGAAACCAATAAGTGCAGAATAATTGGACTTAATGACGTAATAAAAATTATACAAAAACCACACTACAACTCCTTAAGTGAAATCAGAAACTCCAGGTGGGGAGTTGCTCAGTGTCAAGTCAGTATAATTTAAACTTTAAGTAAAAACATAAGAAAAGGAACTATATAGACATAGTGCCCGAAAACTGAACTTTTATACACTGTTTATACACTGTTTTGAAAATTATCAATAGTTAGGCAAAAATGCAAAAAATTTGGTTACCTCCTTTGACAAAGCTTCCCAAAGCGAAACGCGTGTCAGGAGGACGTTCCCCGCAGTGCACGGGGGATTTTGATATCGGACAACGCTTCTTTTACTGACCAGATGCTGCAGCAGTGAGGATCCTTATAATCTAAGATCACGGAGGGTAAGATAAGGGCTGAAGTGTTGACCGTGAGGTCACTAGCTCCCTATTAGGGATAGAGACTTCCACTGACCTCTCAGCACAGCTAGATCCCAGGCGCTTCATTAGTTTAAACACAACATGTGTGTTTGCATCTAAGGTCTTCTAGTTGATATACTTTACGGTGCTTTTTAATTAAATGTTATTTCGCATGTATGTCTGAATATGGTTATGTTAAAGTTTGATACTTCTTTTTAAATGATGGAATTTTTTACATTTTTGCCTAACTATTGATAATTTTCAGAACAGTGCCAGTGTATACAAGTTCAGTTTTCAGGCACTATGTCTATATAGTTCCTTTTCTTGTGTTTTTTCTTAATGAAGTAATATGAAGCTAGTGAGCATGTACAATGGGAAATATATACAGAGGGGCCAGCACAGTAAAAGGTATAATCTCACATGTGGAGAATGCATTGGTATAATAAGTGGTACTCAGTGTTTTTCTTCAGTAAAACCTGATACCTTTGCTATTGTCGAACAGTGTACCTTTAAATAAACTGTATCCTGCATACACTATTGATGTCCTGTGCATAACGCCTGTAATATTTTACGGGTCAAATTGGGATTTTATTTTAAATTGTTGATATTGTGCTGGAGTAGATGATTCCACAGGGGCCTTGTACTGAAAAAATTCCTTCAATTTAACATTACGTTGTAATTTTAAGTGGTCAATATTCCACTGGAATTCATCACGGATTAAATCTCCAGTAACCATATTTCTCTCTAGGAGGCCGGGGTGTTATAAATGCACCAACTGCATCACCTGTAGGCATATGAAGCCAGGGCGTGTATTCTTTCATCTGCATTCAGGGAGAAGCTATAAGATTCATCATGTTCTCACCTGTACAACAAAGTTTGTGGTATATATGCTGAAATGCCCTTGTGGTGCTAGTTACATTGGTAAAACAAGAAGGACATTTCGGGAGAGATTCAGTCTATATAGATCGGCCATTCGGATTGCCTTGGCAAGTGGTGTTTTTGATCAGCTGGTGGCAAAACACTTTGTGGACCATCATCATGACCATATTCCCCCATATATGAGAGGAGGGGACAGTGACCTAGCCCTGTTAAGACTTGAAACACGTTGGATTTTTACCCTGGGAACTGTCAATCCTGGGGGGCCTTAATGAAACGTTACCCTTACATTGTTTTTTGTAATTAAGTGAGTGTGATTTTTTGTTAATTGGTTGCGCTTTTTGTGCTCTAAATGATCATGCCCCACTTTTCTGATTTCTATACATGATTTAATTGATTTAATTGCCCTTTCAGGTTCTCCTGGCTTTGAACCAATTGTGGGATCCCCGGATGGAGGGTGTTTAATAGGGGGTCTTACAGATCCGAAATGATGTTCCCAAAAATAAATAAATTATTCAATGGATTTGTGATACCGTGAGGTTGGGGTGCAAAAATAATTTGAAGACAACAACTTCATAGGGTTTTGATATATATTTTACTTTAAATAATTAAGAATAAATAATTAAGAATTTGAATTTGCAGAACACTTTACAATAAATTACTATTGTACCCGTTACATAAGACAATTACCATTCATAGAACAATACAAGTAAATTTTGCATCACATTATAATTGACAAAATAACCTTAAATAGGAGTACACAATCAATTTGGAATATAGATTATGAACTTTACAATAGGATCACAGTGTTTTCTCAAAATTTATCATTAAACATTTAAACATTTCCTACAAAAGCAATACTAAACTCCTTTTATTACACTCTGTAAGTTAACTAATACCTTTCACTATTTTAATCAATTTAATTTGCTTACCAACAAATTCATGGTCAAAAGAGCACTATAGATATTTTGAGTCAATAGAACTACCTTTTATTACTTTTTGTCTCTTCTCAAAATATCTTCTGATTTCTGATAAGTTCTACTTATTTCTATAGTTGGCTGATTTTTGTTGACTTCCGCCACCATAGGGCTACCTTAACTTTCCGTGCATATTGTTGTGCGGAGTTTGCTAAAGTAAGAATGGAAGTGCCCGACCTAGCCCATAATGTCCAATTTAAATACCCCACACCCATTTTCACGTCCTCAGATTTATGGAGTGCTGGCACGCCAAACTCCATGCTTAATGTGATCTTTTGTGTAACATCTGCCGAATGCATGCACACATTGGTAAATAAAAACCTGCAAACATATGTACACATCCTGCGTATTTTTAGGAATGTTATTAAGTCTGAATTTGGCCCAATCTCTAGAAGGACATACGTACAATTAACACTGTACCAAGAAAGGCAACTATTATGGTGCGTGAAATCTGTCACAAAACAAGACTAGAGAAACTAAACAGGTATAGCTTGGAGCAGAGTAGGGAGAGGAAATATATGAAGGGGTTTAACCAGGTACAGAAGGGTAGCATTCTTAAAGGTGGTGATGTATTACTAGTACATGGAAGCATGCTTATAAACTTTACTGAAAGGGTATTTGATTAGTGAAACAGCTTTATATTTGAGATGATAGAGGCTAACAGAAGAACAAACGAAATGAATCAAATCGTGTCTAGGGTCAGTATAGTTACAGATATGGGCATACTGGATTGGCTGTAATCTACCACCACATTCTAGGTTTCTGTGTTTCAACCGAGTCTTTAGAATAGGCATTCCTTCTTAATGTGTCCTAATTCGCACTTGTGCACTTCTATGATTTTCTTGAGTGGAATAACTTAAGGTAGCTTCAGGCTGTTGGAAGTCCGTTGTAAAAATGGGACTTCTTAAAATGGGAATGCGTATATATCTGGTGCAGTTATGTGCAGTTATGTGAATGAACACTATTGTAAACAATATGCAAATCACAAGATATATAAAGATTACAACTGATTACAGCTGAAACAGTAAGGATTGAGCAATTATTAAAGAACTCAAAGGAAACCATCTTATCTCATGGATTTTAATAGGTAACAGTTTAAATTCTGTAGCTTGCAGTTTCATATGTTGGTCACATGATCATCACAATGTTGACATTTAGATACCAATCGCTAGAATTATAGATTTGTAACTAGAAAACACAGCTGTAAGCATGCTACAATTATCATCCAGCAAATTGCATATATAGAATGTGGGTCACTGCCATCATTGAAGTTAACAAATTAATTTTATCATTTTATTATTACTGTTAACATTGACTGTTTATACATCAGATCGAAACACTGTCAGCACTAGAAATAGGCTAGCACTGTTGAGCTGATGCTTTCAAATAGCTATTAATTAAAATAGGCAAACAATATTTATATAATTTAACTATTACCAAGATTACCTGAGATGTGCTAAAATATTTATTGTTCACACTGATTTCCACTTGTGGAGGGGTTTGAAATTAAGAGTTAAAATAACTTCTAGATGATCCAAAATCACAAGTTACTACACTATATATCATGACAAATGATGAGAATATCACAAATTTGCTACATGTTCACATTGGCATGCAAATATAGATGATGATGATTCCCCAAAACTGATGAATTCACTATGGGTCTGATCCAGACCTACGCTCAGCTGCATTTTTACAATGGTCATAAGCATAAAAACGGACATTTGTACTTACTGCGCATTCGTGGGGCAGATGTTATGCTCAGAAATTCTGAGCGTATGGGCCTTGGGCGTACCAGCCTCGTAACAACGCTTGAGAGGGCGTGCCTGCCATCCGAAATCCGTAAATACGAACCAAGGGCGGGGGAGGCATTTAAACCATACAGTATGGGCGTGCTAAGCATTGTAACTACGCCAGGAGATTATGGCCGCCCGCGGTTATGATAAAAAAACTTAGGTTAGGGGTTTCTCGGTATAAGAAGGCAAAACTACATACGACCAAGGGGAGTGCATCAGAGGTACGCTGGCGTAAATACGCTATGATCGTTTCATGAGCGTAGGTCTGGATGAGCGTAGGTCTGGATCAGGCCCTATATGTAATGTAACGTATCTCTATGACTTTTATTTTAAAAATAGAATGTCATGGTTGGTTACTGGTTAATTTAATTGTAAGAGTGCTGGGGTGTCTTTTTTATCTGTGTAAATTCCCCATATCTTCCTTGCAGCACCTGCTCTATAATAACTTGATTTGAGCAACCTCCATTTTGTGTGCTTGTTTTAAAGCGTGTCTGGGATAGCAGCTGACAGGGGGCGTTGTCTCAGAGTAGCTGTTTTGGAGACTTGGGGACCTCTGCAGAGGGTGAGCGCTCAATTTAAAAACACATAACATATGACCCAAAGTTGGGATTCTGACAGTTTTAGAGTTAGGACCACCAAACAGAGAAGCCTTGTAAGTGCCTGGTGGCTTATCATATATCTGCAATTGTATGAAACAAATCTCTCTGACTTTTAAATGCCATGGTTGGATACTGGTTACAGGAGTGCTGGGTGTCTTTTTTTGTATTTGTGTAAATTCTGTCATCGGTCAGTCTGAGATCCATATTGAAATTCATGCGTGGCCATGCATGAATTTCAATATGGATCTCAGACCAGACCGATTTAATTAGTGCTCCTCATGGAACATTCTTCCTACTTAGTGCTTCATATGGATCATTATTGACGTGAAATAAGTTTACATTGTTTATGGCTTAAGCACTTTATAGATATTGGGCCGGATCCAGAACTACGTCCGTCTTCCATATACGGACGTAATTCAATGAACAATAGATACTGCGCATGCGTATTGTTTTGATACATAGATTGCGTATATGCGGTCTCTTAGAAACGATACGCAGATTACGCACAATAGCTACTACGCATGCGCAGTAGCTATTAGTCATTGAATTACGTCCGTCTATTATCCGTGTTTGGTAATTTTCAGTCAGTATATGGTGGACTTACAGAGACTGCATATCTTGATATTTTCTGGTACCATAGGTATAACATATTTAGGGGAGTTATCCCTTTGGCCCTCTGTTTTTAATGCTTTGTTGAAAAAACTTTTTTGCTTATATTGGTGTGCTGACTTTGCGTTTTATTTATTCCTCTTGGTCTTGCACCCAACCCATTATTACTCTATTAATAGTGAGTGTGTGCTGACTAGTCATTTTGTGACTTTGTTTGTGTATATATTTATACACATATGTACATATAAATAGTGTTTGCAGCTCTGTGGTGGAACTCCTCATGTTTACTCATGAAACCAGCCCACAAAGCTATGCCCCTTTACCGGCACCCTCGAAGCCACATCCCTTTTTCAGATTTTCAATTTTTTGGCTATTTTTCATTTTTGAAAATATTCATTGTGTGCGTCCTGCCCTACCAGAGTCAGCCCCTAGGTGCACCGCTGCCGCAGCAGTCCAGGCTGTCAGGCCATGAAGTATTACAAGCACCAGCAAGACCAAGTGTTTAATGACAGATTAAGCTTGCTGCGACCTGTTGTATAATAGAAGGGGATTTTATTTTTACACTTTTATTATGTTTTAGTATCTTGAGTGTATGTGAATGTGTGAGTTGGGTCAACTGAAATTGTCACTCACGACCATCTCTTCAGTATGTTTTGAAGGCGGTTTTGTAAATCCTGAGGTTTGCATGTTCATTGCATAAAAAAACAAAAACGCTTTTTTAAAGCTTTTTAAAGCGATGGTTTGGGATAGTGGTCATTTTGGGCATTTTAACGGCGGTTTAACCCTTAGCAAATGCTAAAATGGGGTAAAATCTTACAAATAGTGCCTTACGTGATATAATGATCCCACTTATAAAGGTGGAACACAAAGAGAACACTATTTTTATGGAGAAATCCTAATCATACTATTTGGCATTTATCCTCTAGAACCTGATTTATATTGTCTAAGAAATATATATGCACTTAGGGCCTGATTCAGAGATACGATTTCCACGGCACTTAGGAGCGTATATTTAAGATCTTAGAAAATTCGCATTACTGCGCATGCGTAGTAATAGTGCAACGCCGTCTACGTAGCGGTTAGGAGCGTAAATTCGCTAAGAGCGTAAGTTTGAATCGCACGCAAGCACTTAAGATCTTAAGTGCTGCGAATCTTTAAGATCTTAAGGATTTGCATGGAAATGGGCGGGGGGAGGCAGGGAAATGAGGGAAAGTGGGCGCGGGCTGACACTTAGGATCTTAAATGAACGCTCCCACGTCACTTAAGATCCCAAATGACAGCGTAGAGTTAGGGCTAGTCAATGGTGGTCTAAGTTTAAGATCCACCGCTGTTTGCAAGGGAAGTGACTGTTTATGCAGTGGGCTGGAACATGGTAAGATCTTACCTAAGGTGCGTATATTTGCGATCTTTTCGCAATCGCATCTCTGAATCAGCCCCTCAATTATTTATTGATCTTTGTTTTGCATGTGAGATTATTGTAAATGGTAAATTAGGCTGGGATGGAGGCTTCTTAAGAGGGAAAATACGCACAGGTAGTTAAAGGTGCCCTATGGCACTCATAAGTGCCATTAGGCACTTAAAAAAGGGGGCGGGCAGAGAAGGGGAGCGGGGAGATAGGTGCAGATACATGTGTACCTGCACTTGCGGAACACACACTTATTTGTGAATCCGGCCCAATTACTCATCGCTCAGTCCATATTGCATGCAGCAACTAGACTGATTTTCTACTTTGTCAATCTCATTGTTTCCCTGTATTTTATAGAGCCGAATATAAAATCTTTTAATAAAGCCATAAAAAAAACTGCCCCCACAAATATCCTGAATCATCTCAAGATATATCCCAGCTCACTCTCTCAGATCTTTATAGGACATACAACACTCCTTTACAGTACACAAATGTTCTGATTCCTGGTTACAGGATTTCAACCTTCTTTACCCATTAAAACTATCCTCTACACCAGGGGTGTCAAACACAAGGCCCGCGGGCCAAATCCGGCCCGCCAGACCTCGTCTGATGGCACGCGGTGCCGCCGCCAGCCTTGCAGCCTCCCCTTTTTTTTTTTTAATGTATTTTCTCTCTCTCTTTATAGGACATACAACACTCCTTTACAGTACACAAATGTTCTGATTCCTGGTTACAGGATTTCAACCTTCTTTACCCATTAAAACTATCCTCTACACCAGGGGTGTCAAGTCAAAGGCCCGCGGGCCAAATCCGGCCCGCCAGACCTCGTCTGATGGCCCGCGGTGCCGCCGCCAGCCTTGCAGCCTCCCCTTTTTTTTTTTCAATGAATTTACTCCGTGCCTGCACGGAGTAAATTCATTTAAAAAATGGCTCAAGTTAAAAAAAAAAATTTTTACTTACCTTCCGGGACCTGGCCCGACTTCTTCCTGCCCCGCACTGCTCCCTGGGTGTCGGACGTGACGTCATCACGTGACGTCCGTCCGACATCTCCAGGGATCAGAGGAGCGCGCGGACGCCGCGGAGAGGAGCCAGACTGAAGAAGAAAGAAGTAAAAGAAAGAAAGAAGTAAAAGGTAAGTAAAGTAAATGGAGGGAGCAGATGGCTGGGCACTATAAAAGGGGGCAAATGGCTGGGCACTATAAAAGGGGGCAAATGGCTGGGCACTATAAAAGGGGGCAAATGGCTGGGCACTATAAAAGGGGGCAAATGGCTGGGCACTATAAAAGGGGGCAAATGGCTGGGCACTATAAAAGGGGGCAAATGGCTGGGCACTATAAAAGGGGGCAAATGGCTGGGCACTATAAAAGGGGGCAAATGGCTGGGCACTATAAAAGGGGGCACATGGCTGGGCACCATAAAAGGGGGCAGATGGCTGGGCACTATAAAAGGGGGCAAATGGCTGGGCACTATAAAAGGGGGCAAATGGCTGGGCACTATAAAAGGGGGCAAATGGCTGGGCACTATAAAAGGGGGCAAATGGCTGGGCACTATAAAAGGGGGCAAATGGCTGGGCACTATAAAAGGGGGCAAATGGCTGGGCACTATAAAAGGGGGCAAATGGCTGGGCACTATAAAAGGGGGCAAATGGCTGGGCACTATAAAAGGGGGCAAATGGCTGGGCACTATAAAAGGGGGCAAATGGCTGGGCACTATAAAAGGGGGCAAATGGCTGGGCACTATAAAAGGGGGCAAATGGCTGGGCACTATAAAAGGGGGCAAATGGCTGGGCACTATAAAAGGGGGCAAATGGCTGGGCACTATAAAAGGGGGCAAATGGCTGGGCACTATAAAAGGGGGCAAATGGCTGGGCACTATAAAAGGGGGCAAATGGCTGGGCACTATAAAAGGGGGCAAATGGCTGGGCACTATAAAAGGGGGCACATGGCTGGGCACCATAAAAGGGGGCAGATGGCTGGGCACTATAAAAGGGGGCACATGGCTGGGCAC
>WWET01002176.1:157911-172494 GCA_011038615.1 Limnodynastes dumerilii
TGACAGGGTTCTATATGTTGCTGCTGTATATCTATGTACAAAGCTGCTTTGACAGCTTTAAAGTATACCTGCAAAGCTGTCAGCTATGCAGCAGCAGCTATTGCAGGCAGTAGCCCAGACCAGGATCAGCGGCTGCCCTCTGTCTGTGCTACTCCTTGCAATAACCGCTGCTGTATATCTATGTACTATGCTGTTCTGACAGCTTTAAAGTATACCTTCAAAGCTGTCAGAGCAGCTTTGTACATAGATATAAAGCAGCAGCAACTTTGAAGAATAGGGAGCCATTTAGCTTGATATTATGCATGCATGGTGTGTGTGTGTGTGTCTGTGATATTATGCATGTATGTAGTGTGTGCTATTATGTATGTTATGTATGTTTGTGTGATATTATGCATGCATATGTATGAAACTATATGTGTGTAGATATGTATCTAAATATTTGATATACCTATATCTATGTGTGTATATGTAGATGTATAGCTGTATGCACTTATATATCTACACATAAATATAGAAAAGTGTGTGTGTGTGTGTGTGTGTGTGTATATATGGGGGCATATGAGTTACAATTTTTGTGTCCTCCTCCAGATGCCTGAATGAAGGAAGAAAGAAGGAAAAGTGAGAATCAGCAAAGAGGTAAGTGACCCTATATTTAGGAGCAAAGGTGCTCAACTCATATCATCAGGGTTCTAAGGAAAAGCAGAAAGACAAGAAACATTTGTGTGTGTGTGTGTGTGGGGGGGGGGGAATACACTATTTATATATGCACTATATATATATATATGAGAGATATGTTAGCCATGCCCACATGGAAAGATGGCAATTGGCCATTGTCCTCTTTCGCCCCAGGTGCTTAAATTTCTGGTTATGACCCTGGGTATGCCATACCGCTGTACCTACTGGCATACCTGCTCAATCTGCTGCAGGGAGCTCTGCTCCTATTAACAGAGCTGGCTGTGCTATGCAGGGCCGCAGCTCTGATCAGCAGACACAAGCGTGACCTAAGGTCAAGCGAGCGTCATTAGTCTGCAAAACGCGCACCGCGGAGGAGAGAGGCAGAAGAGACACAGAAAAGGTAAGTTTATTTTACAGTTTTAAAAAATAGATGGGGATTTGAAATGGGAGAGTGGGAAGCTGGACATGAAAGGGACAATAAGGTTGAATGCAAACATATAGAGGGGCAATAATTCTGGCTGGAGACAGGAGGGGCAATAAGGCTGGGTGGACACAAATAAAGTGGGGAGCAATGAGGCTGGCTGTACACAGGAGGGGCAATAAGGTTGGACAAACTGAAGAAGGGGGTCAATAAGGCTGATTGCACACAAATAAAGTTGGGGCTATGGGACTGGCTGAACATAGAGAGGGGGCAAGAAGATTGTTTGGACAAACAAGGAACAAACAATGACGCTGACTTGACATAAATAAGAAGGGGGCAATAAGGCTGGCTAGGCACACAAAAGGAGGGGCAATAAGCCTGGTTGGAAACACAGAAGGAAGTGGGAAGATGGGTGAATAGACACAGAAGTAGGGGTAATAAGGCTGGGTGGACACATAAAATGGGTCTATAAGACTGGCTGTTTGAACAAACAGAACAAGTTTGACTGTACACAATTAGGGGGTGATTCAGAGATGCGACTGCGAAAAGATCGCAAATATACGCAACTAAGTTCAGATCTTAGCAGGTTACAGCTCACTGTTTAAATAGTCACTCCCCTTGCAAACAGCGGCGGATCTTAAAGTTAGACCACCATTGAGCAACCCTAACTCTGCGCTGTCATTTGAGATCTTAAGGGAAGTAGTTGCGGTTATTTGAGATCCTAAGTGTCTGCCTGAGCCCACTTTCCCTCATCTCCCTGCCTCCCCCCGCCCATTTCCATGCAAATCCTTCAGATCTTAAACTTCCACAGCACTTAAGATCTTAAGTGTTTGCGATCGATTCACAGGTACGCGCTTAGCGAATTTAAGATCCTAACCTCTACGTAGACGGCGTTGCACTATTACTACGCATGCGCATTGATGTGAATTTTCTAAGATCCTAAATATACGCACCTAAGTAGCGATAAAATCGCATATCTAAATCAGGCCCTTAAAGAGGGAGCAATAAGGCTGGCTGGACAAAGAAGGAGGGGGCAATAATTCTGGCTGGGCATATAAAAGGAGTGCCAATAATGCTGGCTGGACAAACAGAAGGAGGGGATAATAAGGGTGACTGGACACAAGTAAAGAGGGGGGGCAATAAGGCTGGCTGGACACAGAGGGCCTGATTCAGAGATCCGTCGGCGATCGGGCCGCAAATATACGCATCTAAGTGGCAGGTCGGAACAGGTTACACCCACCAGAATAAACAGTTACTCCCCTCGCAACCTCCGGCCGGACCTAAACTTCCACCTCCATAGACTTGCCCTAACTGGCCGCACTCACTTCCGACCCTATGTGTATTATTTGCGTATATTTAGGGCCCTAACTCTGTAAGCGCGCCCACTTTCCCTCATCTAAATGCCCCCCCCTGCCCATTTCTATGCAAATCCTTAGGTCCGTATATTTCCGCCGCACTTAGGGTCGCATTAGTCTCCGTCCGATTCATAAGTCCGTCCTGAAGGCATTTCCGACCTTAAGTTCAACTTATGTGGCGTTGCACTATTACTACGCATGCGCAGTTGATGCAAAATCGATCCGACCCTAAATATACGCACGGAACTATCGTTAGTTCCGGATCTCTGAATCAGGCCCAGAAGGAGGGGCAATAAGGCTGGAGCTATAAGACTGGCTGGCTACAGTGTAGGAAGGAACAATAAGGCTGGTTGGACACACAGAAGGAAGGTGCAATAAGGCTGGCTGGGCACACAAAAGAAGGGGCAATAAGATTGGTTGGACAAATTAAAGGCGGGGACAAAAATATCCCTCCGCCGCTGATATCACCGAACCAGGGACAGGTGCGAACAATATCTGTGCGGGGTAGGGAGGGTTAGGGTCAGGCTGTAGGGGAGGGAGTGTCAGGCTGCAGGGGAGGGAAGGTTAGGGTCAGGCTGCAGGAGATGGAGGGTTAGGGTCAGACTGCAGGGGAGGGAGGGTTAGGGTCAGTCTTCGGGAGTTGGTGGGTTAGGGTCAGTCTGCAAGTAAGGGAGGGTCTGCCAGGAAAGGAGGGTTAGGGTAGTGAGAGGGGAGGGTTAGGGTTAGAATTAGGGAAAGGACTGGGGGACTATTTTTGCTTACCTCCGTGGATTGATTGCTATGCCTCATCGAAAATCAGCCGCTCAGGCCGGAGCCACACACCCATCAAACCCCAATGTATAGTTTAGGCTTGAGGGCAGGCTGTCTGTTACAACACAGTCTTGTTATAATGATTGTTAAAATTGTAAAGCGCTTATTAATCTGATGCTATATTAAACCTGTTAATAAATTATTTAAAATAAATAATTAAATAGGTTAGATGGGATTTTTCTAACTTCTTGGATCGGGGCTTCAAGCTGTCCATTGTTGGTCATATAGCCATAAAATGTATTCAGCATTTACTTAGCGATTATATTCTCTGCACACATTTATTCCAAGATAAATAAGGAAATTGTTACACGCTGTCAGGGTAACTCTGACAGCATTAAACCTTGTGCTATTACATGATGGTCTTTAGAACCTAGCATCCCGGACGTCACTGTTGCTGGGGGTGTGTTTGTTTGCAGGCTCTAATTGGCGGCAGGGACTTTGTGTCTCTCACCGCCGATTATAGCGTCTGGTTTCCTGCGTCTAGTCTGCTGGTTTGAATCATGTGCCTCGTGCTTCTGTTTAGCGTCTGCTGTTCTCCATTCTCCATTTGTTACCCTTACCTCTTTCCCGGTCCTCATGGTGTTCCTGTTTGTCCACCTGTGTGTCTGCGCGCGCTGGCGGCGTCTCACTTTGGTGAGGGCCGTCAGCCTCGCTCTCTGTACCTCCAGCAGTGTGTGCTGTGTTTAGAGCTAACTCCAGCAGCTCTCTGTATCTCCAGTTCCATTCTGTGTTTGCCATCTGCCAGAGTGTGTGTGCTGTGTTTAGAGCTTACTCCAGCAGCTCTCTGTATCTCCAGCTCCATTCTGATTATACCACCTGTCAGAGTGTGTGTGCTGTGTTTAGAGCTTACTCCAGCAACTCTCTGTATCTTCAGTTCCATTCTAATTCTATCATCTATCAGAGTGTGTATGCTGTGTATCAAGTGTACTCCAGTAGCTCTCTGCATTTCAAGCTACTTCCTCAACTCCCTCTTACCTATTTTGGGGGTCTGTCTAGCTCAGAGTTTAACATTAGGACAGGCCAGTCCTTCCTGTGTGGCTATTCAGCCTCTCTTTGGGCCTGATCCAGACCTACGTCCGCAAGCGATCGTACGCCGGTCGGGAGCGTAAAACCGGGAGAAAAAACGCACTGCGCATGTGCAGTATGACAACTTCCGGTCGTCCGAAGGACATGAGCGTACAGCGAGCGTATTTTGAGCGTATTTTGAGCCCAAGGAGCGTGCGTTTTGTACGACGATAGTCCGGACGCTCGAGTTACTACACAGAGGTGGGGATAGCCATTTAAATTGTACAGTATGGGCGTGCTAAGCCCCGTACGACCAGCGTATCAGTCCAAAAATTCGTACGGACGATGGAAAAAGTTAGGGAAGGGTTCAGCCGCCGTAAGTAGGTACAATCAATGGGAGTGTCATGGGCGTGAAAGTTTATACGCCCGGGCGATCATACGCTACGCTCGCGGGCGTAGGTCTGGATCAGGCCCTTTGTATCTGTAACTTACCTCTGGTCTCTGCCCTGTCAGTACACTTGCTATATGTTTGGCCCTACTCAGAGCATATCAATAGGGAAGTCTACTCCATCCTGTTTGTCAGTAGTACCCCTCATCATTCTTACTACTCATCTCTGGTTCCTACTATATTGGTACGTGTGTTGTACGCCTGGGTTCCTGCTCCTGTTAGCAGCCTGCCAGGTAACTCTAGGGACAGTCACCGGGGGCTGTGACCTGCTGGGGCCTTGCAGCCCAGACTATCCTCTCCATCAGAGGCTCTAGTGAAGACCGGATCCCAGTTAGACTCAGTTCCCCGGTGTGGTACCTGGTTACCCGTAACAGAAATAAAGTGTGGTCAGAAAGCAGGCCACTTCTCTTCTCCTCCCTTTCCCCATTTTGTCGTCTCCTTGGTGGGAGTTATTATTATAAAGTTCCCTGGTAATTTACCTTGATACAACATGTTGATACCGTCTGCGAATGACGATGTGCACGACTTAGCTGCGCTTTGAGATTTTCTTAACTTAATCTCTGATTATGACTACTGATGCTAAGTTGGCCATCCACTATGAAATATCTGCCCATGGCATGCGCAGCGCGGTCCTAGCACCCGACATACACAGGCAGCTTGCATAAGTCTTTCTTTCACTGATGCATGGAAGCAGGTAAGGGACAGCTGAACATCTTCTATTATCTTTATGATTTTCTTCTAGTGCACTTATAGTACTCTCCCCTGTGTGATGCTGTTTTATCTGAAGGCCCTGTTTAGTTCTCAAGCTGTACCCATGGCCCCTGACAAAACAGAGAGCCTTGCTTCCACATCTTGAGGTCGTATTTGAGACAGTGGTGAGATCATGTCAGCTGCTGGCAGATAAATTGTGGCAGCTGTGTATGCCAACCATCAACCACCAAGTAAAACACATTTACCTTAAGACTCTTTTAAACTCTAGGCACCATGAATTTTGCATGTCAGGTCTTCTCAAATAAGTTATTTTTCCATAAGCTCCAATTAACTATGGCCAGGGTTTGTCAACCTAATGTGCATGTCAAGCTTAAACTTACAGATGAGCTGAGGGACGATCTGTGGATGTGGGAACAAATTTGGATATATTTAAATGGACTGCACTACTCTCCAAAGCGGTACTTAACAGAGAGCTTGGACTCCTCACGGACACAGTTTGTAGCATCTGGTTTGGCGCCGTTTTTGAGGGACAATTTGCTTCAAGGTGATCCAGAGCTGGAAGTAACAGGAAAAAAGAAGCAAATTTGCACCTTGAAAAAAATCATATTGAATTACTGGGAGAACCTAATGTGTAAATAGAATGAAAAATGTTGTTTTGTAGCTCAATTTCAAATTAGAATTTAAAGATAAAGCTGTTATCCGTCTCTGTCTGGAATAAACCAAATGATTCAGTATTTTCCCCATAGAGGGTAACATTTGCCTGGTTCAGATTTGCACCGTTTTTGAGCAGTTACTCATGACTCTGGATCAGCCTCAATATACACATCTTTATGAATCATGTTAGGGATTGATACTGAGTTTGCTGAAGCCTTGTCACACTGTGTTTGGCCTAAGTGTCAGAGCTTTGCATCTGCAGTTAATACAGTAGGAACTTTTTGTCCCTCTTTTCTCTGGCTGATCGTCTGGCAGATAAAGCAGGTACGACCCTCAAGCTTCCAAACACTCATAGGTCATACCAGGTATCTTAATTTTCATGGTCCACCTTACAGGTTCTGTGGTTTGTAGAAATAAGGACCCCTGCAGGTGCCTCCAGGATTATCCTGGATCTCCTATACTAATGAATACACTGGGGTGAGGTCCAAGGCTGCAATGCCTTTGCTGTGGTAGGCATCTTATTCTTGTAACTTCATAGCAAGGTTTTGTTGTGGTAAGGGTGATGAAGGTGATCAGGGTTTAGTCATAAATAAATATAAAGTGAGTTTTGCTTTGAACAATTCATATCAGAACCAGTAGGTGTCACATTTTACTGGTCAGACTGATTTAGGACCATTCTGTTAGCATTCCATTCCTAAAATTTGGTCATTGTCATGCACTCCAAGATGATTGGGGCTAATATGTTATTGTATATGCATTATTTATTCATTCTCTATTGCTCTTATGTGTGTGCTTTACCCTATTGCACTACAATAGAATTAACTGCACACTGTAAAAATGCAAATAAAGTGAATTTTGGCAAAATAACAGTCTTATGAACTGCTTAAGGGGGTAAGAGTCTCTTTGTCAAGTAATTAATTAATAACCGGTATTAGTACCCATGTAATGTGCTAGCTATGTAAAATCAAGAGTAGATTGATATTTTTAAGTTAAAATGGTTTCTTGTGTTCAGAGAGTTTTTATTCTCAATCACCTTAAATAATTAAGAATTCAAAAATTGCCATCCAAAAGCCTCACACAGACAAAATATATGCAGGTGTAGCCATCTTTTCTGCAACATAAAAATGAAAAGGTTCAATGTAGGTTTGGGGAAATATTGCAAGTGCAAATGAAAACAAGTACACAGGATATACAAAACAAATCAGTTTATTGTATATATATACAATAAATATATATTTATTGTATATATGTATGTATATATATATATATACTCTATTATCTTCTTTAAATTGAAACATTTCATAATTGTCAGAGCTTAAAAATTATAATTTAAAATATTAAATACTGTCTATTTACAGTATGATTCCATTTTCTATATATAGCAGGACAGGGCTGGGAGGAGATGTGGAAGATGCAGCAAAGGTTAAATGTTAACATAATGTGTCTGCAGATAATGCAATATAAGTAATCAAGGTTTTATTAGGCTCCTGAATATTTACTTTTTACAGGAGAATATATTACATCAGCAACAAATTGTGTTTTAGAAGTTAAGAGGTTATGCAATTTACAACGGTTTATATACATGTAAAGTAAAATGTTTATGTATGGCTTTGTTAAGGTACTATATGAAATGAATGTCTTACTTTATTTGTTTAAAAGCATTTTAAGAGAACGCGTTAGTGTGCTTACAACGGCAGCCATAGTACTAGAATGTCGAGCCATAAGTTTAACACTAGGATCACTGAGCATCTTTACCGATGTGGTCTCTGCGGCCTTCAACAAACAAATGTAGTTCAATATTACCTCATCTATTTTTGCTACAATTTCCTGCTGCTGTGTTTCCGAGTTCACTGCTTTTGCTAATCGCATGCAAGCTTCTGTTAAACAACAGAGAATTTGAAAGCTTGAAGACATGGCTGACAGCATTTCTTCTGGGTCCTTGTCAGTGGTGGCCATTTTCCTGCAGGCACTTCCTAGCTGTCTTGATTCCACGGACAAACGTTGTTTATACTGAGACAGCTCCTGGTCATAAGTATCTAATCTTGCATCCTCCCCCTCTCCAGCATCATTTGATCGTATTAGGCAAAGTAACTCGTTAGCATCTCTCTGAGCAGCATGAAATCCATTAGGTATTGAATAAACTTTTTCTTTTAGTGCATTTATTCTGGCAACCTTTTCATCAAACTCCATGTTCTGAACATTCATCTCAGTTTGTCCAGCAACTAGATCATCACCAAACGATTTTGTGGTTATTACTATAGTGACTCTGGGAGATTCCATATCTTTACTTCCACTTTGTGTGGATGAATGCAGTTCTTTTTGCACTTCCACTGGTGATTGTGGTAAGTACACACATGATAATTCTTTGTTTTGATTATTATTCCCATTATACACTTCTTCACACTCATCCTCTTCATCGCCATCATTTTTTCTATTTTGGAAGCAATAACTAAAGGGCCCTCTGCATTTCCATGTACTTGAATCTAGTTTTAACAATGGCAGGGACCTAGATTGCTTTTGTACCTTTTGCATAGAGCCAACTGAGGACCTTTTGTTGTCCTTACTTTCACTGATTGAATTCACAGAACTGTGGGAGGAACTTTTTGATATTTTTTTACCCAATGGAAGCTCAAATCTCTTTTCAGATTCTGATGTTTCTGTCTCTGCTCCATCCAAGCACAAGCTTATGGAGGAAATTTTTTTGTCAGTTGCCTCCATACCCGAGGATCTTGTGATTACACTGCTGCTGCGTCGCAGTACTTTTCTGTTGTGTGGCATTTTCAGACTTCCACCTAGCACATCATATTGAGACTGTGAACTGATATCTTCTGTACAGGGCTGGTTCCGTTGGTGAAAATAGAGAGAGTCTTGATTCTGAGTTGGCACATTTGATTCTGAACAAATGCAGGATGATGCAATAGGGTCGCCTGTTAGGTGTTTAATAGTAGCTTCAGGCATGCCATCTCCTCTTCGTCCTCTCGCAGGCTCTGTCAAAGCTACACTAGGGGTAGTAGAAAAGCGGAGATATTTGTTAAGCATTTCAGAAATATTCACATAACATAATAAATAGTAGAAACATACATAATAGTAATACCTCTGCACCCTGGAAAAAATCGGGTAAGATAAGACACACATTACATACATTGGCCCAGACCCAGAACAACGCTTGTGAGCGAATTTACGCGTAAAATTGCCTTTTGGTAAGTACTGCGCATGCGCACCATAGAAAATACACTCAGTAACGTAGCGAAATTGTGAACGTATGGGTCATTCACGTATTTGTCACGTAAATACTTACGTGTGGGCGTGCCAATTTTACTTTAGGCCAAAATACTTCTGAATTACGTTAAGTAGGCGTAATTTGTAGTAGTTTGTATTTAAAGTGTACAGTATGGGCGTGCTTAGCTGCGTAAATTCGTGTTGCCCATACATACGTGTGCATATCACTGTGGGTACGTTGGCAAAAGTTAAGGTAGGGTTTGAAAAGCGTATCTTGACAAAATACGTACATTCAAGGGGTGTGCCTAGGGGAGTGTATAGAATTTACGCACACGAAAATACGCTACGCGAATAAACGACGGCAAACGTAGTTCTGGATCTACCCCATCACCCTTACTTAAAAGGGTTGTACCTGGTGTTTTGACAGTGTTGGGACCACTACAATGTTGGGTTGAAAAATCTGCAGCTGCAACACTCCTAAGTGTATCGACTTGCACCTGCCTTACTATGATTTAAGACAATAGGCACACAATAAGGAATGTTGAGCGGCCCTTATAAAAATGTATGCACAGCTTGTCACTGCACGCTAATAACATAATGTATGTGAGGTAACTGTATACTTTTGCTAACAAAAATATGCACTTTCCATCTGGCTCTGAGTTTGAAGAAATATATAGAGAAGTATTGGTATTATAGGTACCAGGGTTTTGGAAACAGCAGAATATCTGAGAAATTATTTTATCATGCACTTGTATATGTGATGTATGTATTAAATCCAATAGGTCTAGTTACTGTTGTTTTCTTTGCTTTGAAAACAAATATTTTTAATGGGACATTGTGCATATGGACAGCAAATTTAGTAGTGGAAGAGCAGGAAAAGTTAAAGTCTTATTGTGTTGAAGCTTTCCATCCCACCCCGTAAAATCCTTTTTTCTGCCATTTCAATTAACAAACTTATGACCGTATTCACAACTGATAACGTCACAGACTTCTGTACGATACGCATGCGCAGTACCATTACATCTGCAAATAGGGGTCCTGCAGGCAGAGAGTGCCCTGCTCTCCTACGTGCGGAATTGTGAATCTCAAAATCCATATGATAGCCTCTGCAGCGGAGTCTACCATATGGAAACGCAGCCTAAGGACCGGATTCACAGCTAAGTTTTATTTTACTTACGTGCCTAAGTGCAGAGCTAATACGTATGCGCAGTAAATATTTTACACTATCTACATAGCGTTTCGTTACGTAGATCGCGTACATGCAGTCTTTAAAGAATCTGGTCCTAAATGTTCATTATTTTTACCAAATTATGCAATTAGGGCCACCAACACCCATGACACTCTCCTCTCACGGCCGTGCAGTCGTAGATTTATAGCTCCATAGAGCACCTCTAACTATACATGTGTACATACTTGCGTATATGTATTCCGTATGTGTGATTCTATCTAACCACGCCCTCAAAGACTCATTTAAATGCCTCCCCCCACCCTCTTTCATGTAACTTTTCCAGTAGGTATTTCAACCCCGCCCCTCCGTACGTATGTCCCCAAGTGCGATTCCAATGTCCCTAACAAACGTAAAAAAAGTTACTATGCATGCGCAGATAAAACGTACCTAAATATACGCACGCAACTCCACGTGAAAACGGATCTGTGAATATGGCCCTTACTCTCTATAGGCCTGATCCAGATCTACGCTCGGGTGCGTTTTTACGATGGTCGTAAGCGTAAAAACGGACATTTGTACTTACTGCGCATGTGCGGGGCAGATATTACGCTCATGTTATGCTACAAAAGTCTGAGCATATTGAGCGTACCAGCTTCGTTACTACGCTCAAGGGGGCGTGCCTGCCATATGAAAGCCGTAAACACGCACCGAGGGCGGGGTGAGCCATTTAAATTGTACAGTATGGGCGTGCTAAGCATTGTAACTATGCAAGGAGCTTTACGGTAGCTGCGGCTACGCGTGGAAAAGTTAGGGCAAGGTTGCTCAGCATAAGACGGCAAAAGTAAGTACGAACAGGGGGAGTGCATCGGAGGTACGATGGCGTAAATACGCTACGCACACGAGCGTTTCATGATCAGAGGTCTGGATCAGGCCCTATGGAGCTATTGATTTTTTTACTCCTAATTTAAAAATGTTGTGATTTATTTGAATCTGTAAAATGTAATTTGTAAAACAATTTGTGATGTACCTGTGGTTTCTTTAATCTTAGAAACCCGATGACATCCTTCTCTTAAAGTTCCAAACAATGGGTCGGCATTCACTGGCGTATTCATTCTGTGGCCAGCCGTATCGCTTTGTTGGTGCAGTTCTGGATATGATGCCCCATGATTTGTAAGCATAGACTGTCTTTCATCCGAGTTTATATAATTTCCACTCTTTACTGATACATCAGAGAGAATATGTTTAACATCAGAAATGCACAGCGGGGACTCAATAGGCGTTGCACAAGAACTGCTACCTGTACTACAGCCTGCATCCACTGAAGAACACTGGGAGCTTTGAAGAGAAAAATGTCCTTCGCCTTGAAAAGATGACATGTTCTTGGCGATGTGGTACTCACAAATCCTATTTATACTTTGCTCTGTGTCGACCAGCTTAGAAATGTGTTCCGCAGATGTATTATCAGCATCGGAGTCACCAAGTTCTTTGGAAGCAGAAATGAAAACTGCATTAGAAGTAAAAATATCTTCCTGTTCTAAAAGAGCATTTTCAGTATTTATATTGTCCTTACTCTCAGTTTCTACTTTTGCTAACCCAGAAAGCCTTGGCAAAGTCTTAACATACACTGAGCCTGCTGGTAATTTCTCTATTGCTCCTTTCTCAGTGGTGTTATACCATCTCTGATTGTCTTTCCGAAATGCAGTTCTTTCCATGTTAAAATTGCTTAGGTGTGGACAGTCCTTTGAAGGAAGTGTTTCAAATTTTGATTTTGATTCTCCATCATTTTCTGTTCTTTTGCCAACTTGCTTCTTGACTGTAACATTTACATCAAAATGTGTTTTCATTTCTGTGTCTGATTTATTTTTCCTTTTGCAAGAATACACCAAAGATCCCATTTGCGTTTTGTTAAAGTAGTCAGTCACAGACTTTGTCTCCATGGTTTCAGGCTCCATTTCTATGTTATCAGAATGAAGCATTTGTTTCGAAGGCACAGCTTTTGATTGGAGTTCCACTGGCTGCCGATTGGTTAATGAAGGTGAAAATTTTACAGACATACATCCAGTTTGGTTCTTAGCTAGAGAAATTTCAGTTTGTTCTGCCATCTGGACCTGATGCCCTTCACTGCTCATTGCACGAGCTGGATTTTCGGATTGCTTTTGTGCTGAAGCTAGTTCTGAACTTTCTGTCATTTCTGAGGAGTTTGTTTCATTACCAGAATCTGAGGAAGATTCAGGACTGTATGCTCTTAGCATTGTTACACCTGTAGGTCACAAAAAGAGAAATACATTAGGAATTTATTGCAGTAATGCTTTTGATATGACACACATTGTTTTATAACATGTGTAACCATACCTTTTTTTTTTTAATACCATTTACAGTAGGTTTTATTAAAAAGTAAAAAATTATAAAATGAACGGCAAGTCCAATGGAGAAAATGAAAATGGGTTGAATATAAAGAAACACAAATACAAAAAAAAATGACGCTCAGGGGATGACATGATGGATGTTGAACACTAAAGGATAAAAGTCACAATGGTGAAAGAACCTGAGGTGTCATCAGCTTGGCTTTCTTCCGAGACAGCCAAGTCTTGCATCGCTTGAAGATTTGAAACTACTGCTTCTTCCAGGATTGTCTCACATTTTTCATCTGTACTTGTTGGAACGGCATCAATAAGAGACACAGGAATGTCATCATTAGACATACTGACAGCAGAAGCAGATTGAGTCTGACAGTCTTCTTCATCAGAGCTGTCTCTGAAGCCAGGAGGAGGAGCAGCAATAGCCATATTTAAGGAATGCAACAAGACATCATCTTCATTGTCATCCCCTTCAGGTGGTGGAAGTGAAGTCAGATCAATTATATCATCACTGGATCCTGACATGCTAAGGATATCTGTTCTATTATCCTCTGACACTACAACATCTTCCTCACAGCTTGCCTCATCTTCATCCTCAACATCATCCGTTGTTTCCGAATAACAAATATCATGTAACAGAGGCTCTTCAATCCCTTCCGTATTCCCAAACATTTTAACCTCAGATATATTTGCATAAACCGCATTAGCATCAAATTGAATGCTTTCAGTGTCTGACGTCAAGTCTAAGTCTTTAATGTCATTGGCATTATTTAAATAAATTACATTTTGTTTGTCTAATAAGTCAGGGCTTTCATCCAGCAGTCTTTCATAGCCAAGTGTCTGTGGGCTTATAGGATCTAGGTTGTGATTACCAAAAATAAATGACACTTTTGCACTTCTGGGAGAGTCTTGTGCTCTGCTAGATTGGTCAAGGCCAGAGAAAGACACCAAGGATGACTGGCTTACACTGAGGCTGTTTTCTAAATCAATATGGTCACACTGTTTGGTTAACTGCTGATCAAGTTCTCCTGAATTAAATGTAGTCTCTATGTACAAATTCTGGCGGTCTTTGTGACATAGCGGACTATTTGAAACTTCTATGTTTCGTTGTTTCAAGTCTGTATACATTTGCTGCGCTTCCTGATTTTCATCGAAAGCAAAAATAGTTGATTTTGGTAAGTAATTCCAGTCACAGTCATGATAGCTGAGCTTAGTTCGGATTTCATTTCCTAAAAGGAAACAAATAAAAGTTAGCAACAAATTTTCATTAGATTTAAATTAATAATCCACTAAATAGTCAGCTAGTTGTCTTTTCAAGACATAAAATATACTCATTTACCTGCTTCTCGATTGGCTGTATTTTTATTTGCCACACTAAAAATTGAACGTCTTGAATCAACCAAGAGTCGATAGTAGCCTGCCGTTAAACAGGCTAGATTCATGGCATCAGATGATTCCATAAGCAGTGTTATAGGCTGTAATAAAAGAATAAATAAAATATTTTTTTAATAAAGATCATAGACTATAAAATAATAAAACATTATTTGTTCTATAGTAAATTAGTAATGTAATTTGGTCTACTCCTGTAGTAACAGCAGTACTCGTTTCCCTGAAGAAATACAAGAGCAATTACAGAGACGAAATGCACAGGACATACTTTTAGTAAATGAAACTGTGATTTTAAATAAAAGTACACATACTTTTTAGTCTGAAGGCCATTGAAGGAAGAAAACATCTATATAAGTTATAATATCAATTGT